>JAEIFP010000924.1:0-238766 GCA_018903935.1 Drosophila insularis
TTTCATACCCAACGTCGTTAACTATGCCTTAAATCTGCTTGCCTTGATTTTATTCCGTTGTCGCTAACTAACATCTCGGGAACTCCGTATCGGGTAAGAATGAGAACATCCACCTTTTGCTTCTCGGATATGCCCCAAAAGATCAATATATAACCGCTGAAAAGGTCTCTCTGATCAGCAGGCATACCTATAGGTGGCTTTAAGATTTGGTCGGGTGCTTCCTTTGACTTGCACGTCTCACAATTTCGTATATAATCACGCACCCTAACCACCACATGCCTGGTCAAAAGAAAGTGCGACGTATGAGCTCCAAAGTTTTTGCCATTCCATCATGTGCACATATCTTATCTTCATGAGCGCTTTGATAACTTCTTTTGATAAAACCTTGTGGGATCCATAATTTCCTATTATTGATTAGGGCTGGACTCTGTTCCATCATCGTACTCTGAGCGTATATAAACAAATTGATTTATTACATTCAAAATCGCCTCTTCTTCCTGTTCTTTTCAATTCTCTTTCTTAGTTATTGATACTTTCGTCATTGAAACTAGGAGAGTTTAAATCGACTAAGGAGCGAAGTTCCTCCAAAGCACACAAATCCTCTGAAACATTCTGGACAACGCGTCGGCTGCAACAGCACCTTGACCTCGTCGGTGACTTACTTCAAACTTATAACCTTGCAGCTTCATGCCCCATCTCGCGAGTCTTCCTTTCAGATCGGATTCTCCACGCATCAACCAAAATAAACTGGCTTGGTCGGTTATGACTTAAAATTCCTGTAGTTCCAGATAGCAGCTGAATTTTTAAATTGCTTCCAAAGCAGCCAAACACTCGCGTTCTGTTACACTATAGTTTCGCTGAGCAGTTGTTAACTTCTTCGACATAAACGCCTTTTTCGTTCCAATCGCACCAACGTTGCTCCGATTCCGTAGTTACTTGCATCACAATGCACGAAGAATTTCTTGTTGAAGTCTGGATTGATCAAGATCAAGGCAGAGGTGAGCTTTTCCTTAAGTTTTTCAAAGGCAATTTGAGTCCTATGTCCATAAAAGTTTCTTTTTCTTAGTTAGCAATGGGGTTATCGGAAATGTAATATCGGAAAATTTTCAATGAATCTACCATACCAACCAACAACACCCAAGAAACCTCTGGTCTGTTTTATAGTTTCGGAACTGGCCAATTTTTTGTTGCTTTATTTTGGCTTGGTCTTTTGAAATTTCCTCCTCTTCTTATAATATAGCCCAAATATGGCACTTCTGTAACCAAAACTTGGTTTTTCTATATTTAAAGTTAGATTTGCCTTTCTACGAATACGAATCAGAATTTGCCAAATGGGTGTCGAAATCTGCTGACACTCCACGCAAAGATCCCCAGTATCCGAACACAAGGTTTCAGATCTGCTGGAATTAGATGGTCTATCAAACGCGCCATGCTTATGCGAAGCGTTGGCCTACTTCGGACGGCGTTACGGTGAATTCGTACGGGGGCGACTAGGGTATTGTAAGAGCTGTTATGGCCTCTCGATTTTTTTGAAAAGGCAATTTGCCAGTAGGCATTTTTATACCCTTGCAGAGGGTATTATAAGAATTGCTCACGATGTTTGTAACGCACAGAAGGAGACGTTTCCGACCCTATAAGAGTTGATTGGAAGGCTGAGTTGATATAGCCACATCCACTGTTCCCTGTGTGTGCGTATGGGGTTTACTCAGCCATCTTAAGAGCTATCGGGATGAAATTTTTTTGGGGGCTTTTTTTATTTCCTGTGAAAAATAAAGTATGAAAATTGGCAGAATCAGACCACTATATCATATAGCTCTGGAGGAAATATTTTTGCAAAAATTGGAGTATCCCCATGAAATTTACCGATATGATAGTATTATATATAAAATTTCAGATTCCAAAATTTGAATCTGATCGGATAAATAGTACACAAGTTACAGCCGATATAAATCGGTTCGGCTTGCTGCCTACTACGTCATCATCAAATCAACAGAGCACACGCATGCACACATACAGACGCAACGGTACATAAACTATATGTGTATGCGTGCGAATCGCGGCATGGGTGTAAAAGGGGATGGGGAAGAAGAAGAAATTGAAATGATATTTGAAAGGTTTTGTTTTGGAGTTTGGAACATGTAAAAAATATTATGGCCATGGACTACAAGGGGTATATGAACTTCGGCACAGCCGAAGTTAGCCTTCTTTGATATTTGAAATCGATTTTTGTTAGAAAATTTGCCTTGGGCAGTCGCGCAAAAAATTCCATCTATGCTTTGCAGCGGATATGCGTCCTTTTTGGTGACTTCATCTATTTTCCTTGCATCCAAACATAATCGCATTTTTCCGGGTTTCACAACCAGACGCATGGGAGAACCACAACGACTATTGGCTCTCTCGATGACTCTCCATTTCCAACATTCGGTCAATTTCTCTATACATCAACTTCTCAACCGCTGTTGACACGGGATAGAAGCGTCATGAACAATAAGTGGAGTTCGACCTGTTGTTTAAAATCCGGAAACAGTTGAATAACATCACTTAATCTTTTTTCCTTCTCTGGAAAAAACTTCTTTTCGTCATCTACCGAGTGGATATTTTTATCTAATGTGGGGTCTTACAATGAGATGAGAATTCTGGACACAACTCAAAAGATTTCAGAAATCCTTTCCTAGAATTACTCGTTTAGCTAATGACGGGATAATAAAAAGGAAGAGGTTTTCGCTTGCTTTCGTATTGCACCTCCGTTCTTATTATTCCGGTAACTGGATGTCTTTTCCCATCTGCGGTGGCCACATTTGAAATAATCGTTGAAAATCGTCCAGTCTTTTGCTGCTAAATCTGATCCGACACAACTGATATTGGCTCCAGTATCCAATAGACCGAGCTCAGAAAGTTCGAGAAACTTGACTGGAGCGTAAAAACGGCCCTCTGCGGATTCGTTAATCAGAGACGCTATTATCAGTTTTTGGTCATCTTTTACTTTCTTCTAAAAGCGACTCAGACGTTCACTCGAGCGACTTCTAATGAACTGGCAAGTTACAACCTCCTGTTCAAAGATTTTATCCCGAATCGCTAGATAGTTTTGGAGTCGTTGATGATATGGTAGTCTGGGATATGGCTGAATTTTATTTTCTTGCCGATTCGTACCGGTATTATCTGTCAAATCTGGTGTTTTGTCGTTTGTCGCTGAATTATCATCTACATCTACGGGTCCACTCGGTTGCGACGGTATGATGGGCACTGAATTGTGGTTTGTAGACTTTTTTATTTTCACATCCCTAGCAGAAAATGCGCCGCTCTTCTAAACACATGTCCCATCTCTGTCCTTCATGTCCATACAATTCGAACAAGTGTATTTCTTCTTCTTGGCGTGAGATTTGGATACTTTGTTTTGCGTTTCCTGATTCTTCACGGAGAAATTGCTCTCGGCGGCGAAGTTTAGATACCGATTCTATTTGAACGTATAATAACGCTTCTCGTACTTCTGAAATCAGGTTTCTTTGTGACTGATGTACGAGTCGATTTTCGTCCATAGGTATTACCAATCTCGATATGCTTCACCATTCCTCTGTTTACGGTTGCGTATTTCTTCAAGGATCAAATCATCATCCTTAAAATCGTCATATTCTTGTTTCAAATCCAAATAACTTCGTCATGCTCTTTTCGATAGCGCCAATACCATTCCTTGGCTTTTCCGGTTAACAGTAGGTGCAAATTTTTGCATACCAGTGTAAAATCAATTTGAAAATTGTCTACAGTTAATGCTTTTATTATGTATACAAATTTAATACCCGAACTTTGTACTACTTGCGCGGCATTTGCGGATTACTGTAATGGGGAGACGGTGAATCTGCTCTGGGGGTTGGAATGCGATGCTAATCGTGGTTTCTAGATTGTCCAACTGAATTAATTAAATTCAAATTTCTCAATCTCTGATCTATTAAATATTCTATTCTCAAAATCGCCTCAACATTTATCTCAGCTGCTCGATTTGAACTTGATTGTTGCTGTGAACTAGCTGAACGCTGGTTGTGTTGATTCGAGTTCCCCGGTTTACGTGCCGTTAAAGATTTGGGTTTTCTACCTCTACCTTCTGATTTCGACTGACAGGCCGGAGATGCTACATTACTTTGATTGTGATTGTGATCTAGTATTATGGGTCTTCTTGTTTTTATTACTTATGGGACCCTCGGCTTGATCTAACAGTATGAATTGAACTTAATCTTTCTGGTGACATAATTTCTGACAGAAACGACATTCCTAATAATCTTGTAGGTAATTTTCTATACATTCATGATGAAAACATGATTACATTTAGTATTCCTAAGCTCTTCTGTTTCTAATAATACTTTCGAGCAAATTGTACATTTTGCTTCTGAGTTCTTCATTACTTCGAATTACTGGCAATTTGTTATTTTCCAAAAAAAAAATAACTATAGATATTTTATTTAACTTGTTCTTTTATATTTTATCACGATTGTCTTCCTTGTTTTAAAAGTAAGGTTGAGCAAAATTATATGTGCGGTACTAATGTGGAGGGAGAATTGAACTATTGATGGTTCAAACTGAGAAATGTATATTTGAAGGGATAGAGAAATCTTGTCGTCCTAAACCTAATCATATATATCAAATCCAAAACGAAAAGATTAATTTCAACCAATAACATAACTGAACTTACTTTGTATCATCGGTCAGAATTCGGGCTTAGCCAAATATCTGCATTCCTAATGAATAAGTCACTCAAACAACTATAAGTGAATACAAAAAGAAAGCGAAATGAAAATAAAATAAAAATATTTGATAGCAAAGGATGGATAAAAAGGCTGGGGATTTTATTAGGAAGGAAGATCACACGACTGTTACTCAAACATTATAAATGATATTTATTCACGAGGGTTACGGAATACCAAAATACTTCAACAAATCGGAACCATAATCCGATTTGCTTAAACTAAACAGATGATGCTTATAACTAAATGGTAATCTAATTAAATAATTGGATCATTTCGGGCATCCAAAGCCAAACTTGGGATAATATATTTTGTTTTGTTGAATCTTATTTTGTAAGGTGGATATATATAAACTTATAGACATTCAAAATAAAAAAGTGAAATGGAATTAGGATGTCTCCAACTTAAATTACGATATCAATTAACAAATGTAGACTCCGCTCACACAGTCAAAGGCAATGGTAATGAAGTTTTGGCTTTAAAAACGATTGCCAATTTTCTTTTTCTTTAAGAATGCCCGTTCAACGTTACTGTACTTGAGAGAGTTTTTCCTTATTCGCAGATTTTCGCCCAAGACTCACTTTGTTTTTTTGCAAACGAATCAGGGAAATACCAGGACAAACATAATTTTTTGTCAAGAACTTGGGACTTACCCATCCGTCCGTTCCGACGAAGGCCTTCGTCGTCCGCTGGATGATACTTAGGAATAAAATGTTAGGTTAAGTCAAGCGACTGGCATTCCCATTCAATAAATTCGGTGTAAGGGACTCCCACTCCCCAACGAAGAAACTTTCTCTGCCCGTATCCAAATTAGTTGGCTTTGTCAAATTGCCTTTACGGCGTGCAGCTTTTGAGCCCTCAATTCCTCAGAAATATCTCTGGCTAACTTTCGGAATTCAATTATTTATAATATTATTTATTATATTCCTTGCTCAGGTTTCCAACATACATACGCTTTTACTATGTCCAAATTTCCAAAAGAACTTTTTAGACACTTCCAAAGACTTAAATATCAATAAAAAAATACATTACAGTAACAAGATTCGCAAAACTCCACAATAATTGTTGATTAATATTAACTTATTAATTCGGCTTGACGGCCGAGAAAATTTCAGATTTCAAATTTTTATATTTTTTCTGGAGGAGCAGCGTGGTTTAGGCCTTCGGTAGCCAGGGCGGAAGTTCGTCAGAAAAGAGTATGACCAAAGCATGCGATCGAGCATGATGCCACTTCGCCAGGGGTTGCACTAGTAAAACGATCGAACTTCTAAGCTCAGCTCGATCATTTTTATCGACACAATTACCCTCCACTTACTGGAATACCAACGAACGCCTTAAGATTTAAAAATAAAATTACCTAACGGCAGAAATTGGACATTACAAGATCACAGGTCCGAAAAGTTGAGTTAAATTCACAAGAAGACAGTGTATTGATTCCAAATCATAACCAGCTTGGTATTTACGTAGTAAATACCATAACCAACTCTCAAAATGCAAGAATACAAGATTGCTAAACACAACAAATATAGACCAAATAATAAACATACTAAATTTAAAGTATGAACCACTTTCAAACTGCGAAGTAGCAGAAACCAAGACACTATCTAAAAATTTTCCGCCGCATTTCACAGCCACCTTACAAAGTTATGCAAGAGGTATAGTAATCTATTTGGAATAGAGACTGAATCAATAACAACA
The DNA here is from genome assembly GCA_018903935.1 of Drosophila insularis. NCBI lineage: Eukaryota > Metazoa > Arthropoda > Insecta > Diptera > Drosophilidae > Drosophila > Drosophila insularis. The sequence goes on from JAEIFP010000924.1 coordinate 6,432, forward strand.
AATAATTTTTATAAACAACAATTACGACTGATGGATGATGAACCAATCTACATTAAAAATTATAGAAATCCTCATAGTCAAAAAGATGAAATTCAAAGGCAAGTCCAGAAATTGATAAACGACAAATTAGTCGAGCATTACTCCCTTTTCACATGTAATGGCTCAGAAAGCTTCACCCAAGAGCCAGAGCCACCAAATTTGGTATGTAGACTCGTAGTATGTAGAGTGATCAAGCTTGTTTCAAATTTTTGACACGCCCCTACCGCCCCCGCAAATTAAATAAAACCGATTTTCTCAAAACCAGCCTAGAGACACCATAGTTGGTATGTATATTTGCTTAGTAATCGCGAACTTTTTTTATGTGTAAAGATTTTGACACGCCCCTTTCCGCCCCCGTAATTTGAAAAAACGATTATCTCCCGCAATTTTCTACATTGTGCAATCAATATTTAGCACACTTAAATTTGATACTAATATCCAGCAAAACAAGAAATTTGATCAAAATCGGACTAAAGACGACTTACTTACTTCATTTATATATGAAGTCACCTTTTGGGACATAAATGCAGATATAGGAATCTTGCCTGATGACACAAAAATATGATGTCATTAAAAATTATCCAGTCCCACATGATGCGGACAGCGCCAGAAGATTCATTGAATTTTCCAATTTTACCGAAAATTCATACAAAAAAATTCATATTCTCGTCACATGACATGATTATGAAAGAAAATGTTAAATTTGAATGGACAAGTGATTGTCAAAACGCGTTCGAACATCTAAAATCAGCATTAATGAATTCCACTCTGTTACAGTACCCAGATTTTAGCAAAGAATTTTGCATAATCACAAATGCAAGTAAATACGCATGTTGCATACGAATAACAAGAGTACAACAGAACAAGAATTAGCAGCAATTCATTCAAGAATAACAATTAAGGATTTACAAAATCTACAAACCAACAACAAAATTTGTAAAGTCACTACCAGAAATCAGGAAAAGAAAATGATATAGAATATAAAATTTGCAAAAGCAATCTCTTAATGCTTCTAAGCCCAACGTATATGAAGTCATTCTAATGACGAAGTACGAAATGCGAATAACTGATTCTGTTTAAGATTAAACATCGTGTTCATCTGAGTTGGCTTCACCAAATCAGATTGACCAAAGAAATATACAAAACGAAACAAAAACTTAAAAACAAAAATAAGTCTCATTCATATGACAATTAAGGCTTAAAACGGAACAAAACATGCATCCGGTATCAACGCTGAGCATGAAATATAAACATTAGAATAAGCATTTTTACATTTATATACACAACACTTTTGTAAATAATATCAGTTCATATTTTGAATTCAACGAATGAAGATCGGGTTATTCTTTCCTTCGCCCTGGAAGCCCTATTCATTTTGGTCCTTCGATAAAAAGGAACTCTGTAGTTTTTCCCCACCAGTGGTAAGAGACAGAGTATAATATAAAAGCAAAATATTGCTTAATAAATAAAAAGAGCTTGCGTCCGAATTTAAAGGCCGTTTGGCTAGTGGAGAAACTGTAGTTATTTCAGCGGCGGTAGTGTAATATCAAAAAAAAAAAAATATTTTAATTTTTTAATAACCAATCCATTTTCGTATTTAAAAAAACTGTTCACATGCTTTTCACAAGCATATGTATCTTAGTATTTCGCCCATTCAAGCATACGAGTACCCTAGCGCCCCCACCAGCCGATTTTGATCAAATTTGGTATTTTGCTTGAGATTAGTATCAAATTTAAGTGTGCTAAATTTGATTGCACAAGGTAGAAAATTACGGGAGATAATCGATTTTTTTCAAATTACTGGGGCGGAGAGGGCGGTGACAAAATCTTTACACATCAAAAATGTGCGCAATTATTAAGCAAATATACATACCAAGTATGGTGTCTCTAGCTAGAATAGTTTTTGAGAAAATCGGTTTTATTAAATTTGCAGGGGTGGTAGAGGGCGTGGCAAAATCATTGAAACTGTTTCAATAGAATCTCTCAAAATATGGGCAATAAAATTTAAAAAATTTTAAAGAGAATCGCTACTCAAGCCGGTGACCCTGTTATCAAATAATGATAAAGAAAATGAAGCAATACTGTTTACGTTCCACGACGACCCTATACAAGGAGACCTTACTGGAAAACGGCATTACAATTGGAAGAAATATATAAAAAAAATTTTAATAAGTGTCAAAAAGCAAAAATAACCAAACATACAAAAAAACTCTATTGACTATAACTGAGACGCCATAACTGGTTTTCGACAGGGTAGTTGTGGATACGATCGGTCACCTCCAAAGTCAGAACAAGGAAATGATTACGCAGTACCTTTAGTCCGCGATCTAACCAAAAATACCTTGTAATAATACCAATAAAAGACAAAAGTGCAAAAACAGTAGCAAAAGCTTTATTTGAAGATTTTATTCTGCGGTACCGTCCAATGAAGACGTTCATTACGGACATGGGAACAGAATATAAACATTCAATAATTGAAGATTTATGCAAAAATCTGCATATTAAAAACATAACTTCTACTGCACACCATCACCAGACTGTAGGCACTGTGGAGCGAAGTCAACGAACACTTAATCAGTTCTTACGTTCATACATTTCAGTCGACAAAACTGACTGGGATGTATGGATACGATACTTCGCATATTGTTTCAATAGAACACCCTCTATGGCACATGATTATTATCCATATGAGTTGGTATTCGGTAAATCTTCAAATTTACGAAAGCAATTTAATAGCATAGACAAGATAAAGCCACATTATAATATAGAGGATTATGCTAAGGAATCAAAATTTAGATTAGAACAGGCCTATAAAAACCCCAATTTCGCGTGTTTGTAGTCCGATTTTAATCAAATTTGGTACTGCGGTAGAAATTAATAAGACTAACTAGTGTCCCGAATTTGTTAGTTAAAAAATTGTGGTAGGCAGTCTAATACTAACCCAGTACTCATACCAAATTTAGTGTCTCTAGTTAGTATAGTGTTTCAGAAAATCGGTTTTATTTAATTTGCGGGGGCAGTTGGGGGCGTTGCAAAAATTTGATACGGACGGACGGACCGACGGACATGGCTAGTTCGTCTCGGCTGTTTATGCTGATCAAGAATATATATACTTTATAGGGTCGGAAAAGCTTCCATTTCAACTGTGGATTCATTAGCGAAGTCTGCTGATGATAGAACTAAGTGGTTCTTGAAAAAACTGATGAAGCATGTTCTGTAATATTAAGTGATCACATTTTAGTGAACACATTTATAATATTATAAACATATTTTCTCATTTTGTTGCAATTTTTATATATACAACATTCAAGTGCCATGCCTCTTAAGAACATAATATACCATGAGTGCATGGTACTGGACATTGCTGAGTCGGCAGAACTAACACGCGCGACCACACTATCACAAAATGCAATATGATACATCCTCACTCTCCCGCTCCGGCGGCACAGCAGCTACGCGGTCTTAGCTGTACTTGACCATTGTTAGAGAATTAAGAATTATTCAATAAATGATATTGTGAGGAACATTATACATTAATAATATTCCACACAACTAGCAAGCAACAAAACAATCTAACGCTGCGAATGATACACCAGATACAAGATACAGCCGAGACACAAACCAAATATACGATATACGACCAAGCCTGGCACTGACCGATCGAACCGAATCACGGCAAATGATGTACGATCAAACATGGCCGATCGAACCACACGCAACCGCTTGCGATTTCGTATAAGCGGGAAGATGCGTGGGAAGCATAATACGAGAAGTCGGCAATCACAGATACGGTACACGACCAAGTCTAGCACTGGTCGATCGAACCGACTCAAGGCGAACGATCTACGATCAAATATGGCCAATCGAACCACACGCGACCGCTGGCAATTTCGTACAAGCGGGAAGATGCGTGGGAAGCATTATACACGAAATCGGCTGTATAAGAGCAAATTATACGAGGCTTGAGGGCATAATTGCAATCAAAAGGAGGCATTGGCCTATTAAGGAAATCCAAGGCAATAAGAGAAATACATGTATTAGCATACCATGCGTGTGACAATACGCTGAATAAGCATACACCCACACCACACGTATACTATTCGTGTATGACCCGCGAGAGAGTACCGGTGGCCAATGCCGAAATCATGCGAATAAAAGAGAACAAAAGTGATGGCCAAGCAAGCCCGTGAGACGGGTGCGGGGAATGCATGGTGCCGAAACGAAACCAAGCGACGGCTATGCTTTTGAATCGGTGAGTAGGGGGGAGAGCATGAACGCAAGCCAGGTGATTAGGATTTGTAAGGTGAATATGCAAGCCGAAGGGGGAGGGATGAGCAATGGGGAAGCCCTCTATCCAATGGATACGATATGCGCGGTGGATTGCGATACAGATAAAATCAACCACCACTATTTTATTAAAATAATCAGGCTAATTATCGTTAAATAATAGATTAAGTCGAATACATCAAATATATGTATGTCTAGTTCTAATGTGGGGGGAATGTGGGCGAAGTTGGGTATGACGAGTGGATCAGTTTATTTGGGCAAAATGAATTTACGAAATCGTTTTCTTTTTTTACTTTGGTGACATTTATTAAAATGTACTTCTATAATAAGTGACGCATATGTTGCTTAGATCCTATCAAGATCATTAGCATGGCTTTACGCTCTTTTTGCTATATATTTATTATTTAATCTGTATGCTTTATACAACAATTACTAAAATTATGAATAAAAGAACATTTGTCAATCTCGAATCAATATTTGATGACTCCATTTTATTAATTACATTCGAAGTGGAATCCACTGATTTTGTGTCGATTAACCCCATTGTGGGTAGAACAGATATATCATAAAATTAGCTTACCGGTGCCGGTGCTGGCTGCCTAGGCTTCTTTTTTTGTTGGGGAACTATTGCCGGCTGCAAAGGCTGCCGTGCAATGCTTGCACGTGTAGAGGCAAAAGGCGTCTTGGGCACTTCTTCGTTGGCTTCTTTATCCCGATCCTCGGTAGTGCAGCATTTCTGGCATTAGAATTTTCATTGATAATTGGAATCTGTTTATTTAGTGTGGTAGAGGTTTAGTTTTTGTTCCTTCTGTTTTCTTCGGCTTGCTCAATTTGGTCAAGCTCGTTTTGTAATGCTATTGTTGCCTCCCAACGTAATAGTGGGTTGGAGGCAAACAATAGTTTTTTCCGCATTCCTCTATTGTAGGCGTACTCTTAAGCCGCTTCTGCCGGCTTTCTTCTTTTGAACTTTACTCACTGACCTCTACTCACTCAGATTTTTCCAATTTCTTGTGTGTATTCTCTTCTTTTTGTTGCTGCTGCCAGTTGGTATAGATGTTAATGTTGCTGTTCATTAGAGTGACCCTCTGTTCTCCCACGATGTCCAGGTCTATTCATCAACCTTTGTCACCGTCGCTATGTAAAGTTTCCGGAATATACTAAGGCAATTGTTTCTTTTTGAGAGTTAGGAAAAAGCATGTTGTAACGATCCTTTCTCGTTCCTTAGGATATTTCTAATATCTCTTGAGCTAGGTTCGGCACAACAAAATTTATTTTATGCCCCGGTGAAATTACAACTCGTTTGTTTGATTAAATGGTTTTATTTATAATATTTGGGATCGGCTGGGTATGACTAATTTCTCTGGAGGCGTCCAGAACTTGGGCAGCGCTGATTGTGGTTTGGGTCCTTCGATGCTTGCTCCAGTCCGTCTCTCGCTCCGTCTCTCCTATCCTATGGCTTTTCTCTCACGTTCCTGGCGTATCCTGATCCTCTAGGGACGTTGCTGCCACCTCAGTGCCTCCAGCCGTGTTTTAAAGATGGTCTTTGCGTGCTCGTGGCCTCCAGGATAAATCCCGTGGCCGTTTGTCGTGCAGCAGGATTTTCTCATCGATTGGTATTCGTCAGGATATATAGATCCTAGAATTTCGGCAGTAGGAAATATCCTCGTGCCTTCCAATGTGCTGTGGATCGTCCTGGAGCCGCTTGACTTCTCTTATTTTATATCCTGGGCACGGTGTTCTAGTCCTATTCCAAGGACTTGTTAGTTATCTGATAATTTTGGAGGTTACTCGTAAGGCCTTCTCAATTTTTCTATCTTTCCTTGGTCTTTTCACAGGATTTGTTTCACTAGCATGAGCTTTTAAGGTTACTCGTAAGGCCTTAAAACTCACTTAGTTGATCACGACTTGTTGACTTGATGACTTCATGATTTTCCTTGATGGGTGTTGCCTTTATATAGGCAGCTCCCACGGCCTCAGGAATTGATTGGTGTAGTACCGCTATACAGCTGGTACTTTTTCATCGGCCCTCTGCTTTCACCCACGTAACTCCTTGGCGCCTATGTGTCCACCTTCTTCGTGGCTGTGCGCCCATTCGTTCCCTTGTCCTTGTCTTTCTCCCTTGCCTATATTGGCTTCTGTCACTTTCTCATATTGATCTCATTATCCCGTTAACTTTCGCTGCTTTCTTTTCTCTGGCGGCGCTGCCGTCGCCCGTCGCTCCCCACATTAGAACTAGACATACATATATTTGTTGTATTCGACTTAATCTATTATTTAACGATAATTAGCCTGATTATTTTAATAAAATAATGGTGGTTGATTTTATCTGTATCGCAATCCACCGCGCATATCGTATCCATTGGATAGAGGGCTTCCCCATTGCTCAGCCCTCCCCCTTCGGCTTGCGTATTCACCTTACAAATCCTAATCACCTTGCTTGCGATCATGCTCTCCCCCCTACTCACCGATTCACAAGCATAGCCGTCACTTGGTTTCGTTTCGGCACCATGCATTCCCCGCACCCGTCTCACGGGCTTGCTTGGCCATCACTTTTGTTCTCTTTTATTCGCATGATTTCGGCATTGGCCACCGGTACTCTCTCTCGCGGTCATACACGCATAATATACGTGTGGTGTGGGTGTATGCTTATTCAGCGTATTGTCACACGCATGGCATGCTAATACATGTATTTCTCTTATTGCCTTGGATTTCCTTAAAAGGCCAATGCCCCCTTTTGATTGCAATTATGCCCTCAAGCCTAGTATAATTTGCTCTTATACAGCCGATTTCGTGTATAATGCTTCCCACGCATCTTCCCGCTTGTACGAAATTGCCAGCGGTCGCGTGTGGTTCGATTGGCCATGTTTGATCGTAGATCGTTCGCCTTGTGTCGGTTCGATCGACCAGTGCTAGACTGGTCGTATACCGTATCTGTGGTTGCCGACTTCTCGTATTATGCTTCCCACGCATCTTACCGCTTGTACGAAATCGCCAGCGGTTGCGTGTGGTTCGATTGGCCATGTTTGATCGTACATCATTTGCCGTGATTCGGTTGGATCGGTCAGTGCCAGGCTTGGTCGTATATCGTATATTTGGTTTGTGTTTCGGCTGTATCTTGTATCTTGTATTTTTAATCTATAATGTTCCTCACACTCCCCCCTTTCTTCGGGAGGGATTTGCCCTCCCCTGTCCCTTGTACCTTGTGTTAAAAATAAAATGTATATGAGCATGTTCTTTTATCAGTTCCATGCACGGTGTTTTTTTCTTGTTTTTTTTTTTTTGTTGCAGCGACTTTGCTTTTCTTTTGTTTGAATGTGGTTCATTTATTTTCGGACTCAGCACGCATCTTTTATTGGCCATTTGTCATCTTATCTTTTTGGCGATTACTGAGTATCTTTTCGTTCATGTTGGCGGATTAGGGCATCTTTTCGTTCCCCTTTTTTATATATATATATTTTTTTTTTTTATTGGCCCGTCCCGCATCTTTTCTTATTCTCTATTTCTTAATCTAGTTCCCCCCTTATTATATCCTTTTTCCCTATAAACTCTTACTACTTCCTAATTCTATACCTAATTTGACCCGCCCATACTATCCCAACTCTCCTCGGCCCTCCTTGTTGAATCAATTCATTTATAATTTCGGCCACCCTCACTGGTCACTCCCCCGATTCGCTGGCTTCCGACATTTTGTCGACCATACGAAACGGAGTAGGCGGCCGTGCTGGCTCCCATGCTTGTGCCTGTGGCGCTATGTGTACCTCGTTCTGGTCCCACGGTGCATATTCTGTCGGACTGCTCCAACCGCTGCCCACACCTCTCCCTGCTCTACCATTCGGATCGCCTCGTCCAGCTCTCTCAACATTTCCTCCTCGTCGGCTTCGTCGTCTTGGCGGTGGTTTGCCATAACCGACTCCGCCTCGCTTCCTTCCTCCGACAGGTACCCGCTGTCCTCTCCACTTCCTCCGTCCTCATCGAACTCCTCATCCGAGGAGGCGGCGATGTCCGGATTTATAATGTCCGGCTCATCGTCGTCGGACCCCTCCTCGGACTCGTGCCAGTCACCGCGTTCCATATTGGCCCGCCGTGCCGCACCTCCTCGAACTACGCCTTCATCCTGGCCAGGTTGTTCATCAAACATATTCATCATCCTTTTTTTTATACCCTTGCAGAGGGTATTATAAAATTGGTCAGAGAAGGAGACGTTTCCGACCCTATAAAGTATATATATTCTTGATCAGCATGAGAAGCTGAGTTGATATAGCCATGTCCGTCTGTCCGTCCGTCTTAAGAGCTATCGGGATGAAATTTGTTTAGGGGCTTTTTATTACCTGGGAAAAATAAAGTATGAAAATTGGGAAAATCGGACCACTATATCATATAGCTCTGGAGGAAACATTTTTGCAAAAATTGGAGTATCGCCATGAAATTTACCAATATGATTGTATTATATATAAAATCTCAGATCCCAAAATTTGAATCTATATGTGTATGCGTGCGAATCGCGGCATGCATGTAAAAGGGGATGGGGAAGAAGAAGAAATTGAAATGATATTTGAAAGGTTCTGTGCATTAATGAATTGAGATACAGAAAAAGAGTTTGGAACATGAAAAAATATTATGGCCATGGACTGCAAGGATATATAAACTTCGGCACAGCCGATGTTAGCTTCTTTGATATTTTTTTTGTTCTTTACTCGCTGAGTGTTAAACTTTGAGTGTCTCTTGCTTATGACATTGGCCTGAATGAAGCCTCGCATCCTTGGCGATCGGTCATTTTTGTTCTATTTACCGATATTTAGGCTTCGGATTTGATCTCCACCTTGCCCTTGCTCTCCTATAATAGTTGCATATCCTAACGCGTCGTGATGCTCCACCATTACATGCATAATACCGTGCGCCTGTGTAGGTGCGTTTCCCCTCCTTTTTTTTTTACTTGATGCATTCATACCATTACGTATGCTCCGCATATGTGTTGGTATTGACTCTATTTGCTTGTCTCCATTCCTTCTATGTCGTTTTCTTTTTTTTTTTTTTTTTGATTCGCTGCCAGTTTCTAAGTTTCTATTTTCGCATGCCAGTTTCTAAGTTTCTATTTTTGCATGCATATTTGATTGTGTATCGTTACGATATTCGCATATCTTCGTCTTACTCCGAGATGCGGTTTGCGACTTCGCTATTTTGCTGTTGCCATTTTTATACTATACACCCATAGGGTGAAATGGTATATTAAAGTCGCCAAAATGTATGTAACAGGCAGAAGGAAGCTTTTCCGACCCTATATATATAGCATCAACAGCCGAGACGATCTAGCCATGTCCGTCCGTCTGTATGAACACCTAGATCTCGGAAACTATAAGAGCTAGAGCCACCAAATTTGGTATGTAGACTCGTGTAGTATGTACACTGATCAAGTTTATTTCAAATTTCTGCCACGCCCCCTTCCGCCCCCGCAAATTATATAAAACCGATTTTCTCAAACACTATAGCAACTAGAGACACAGAATTTGGTAGGTATATTTGCTTAGTAAATGCGCAAATTAAATAAAACCGCAAATAATTGCGCACATTTTTGATGTGTAAAGATTTTGCCACGCCCCTTTCCGCTCCAGTAATTTGAAAAACTCGATTATCTCCCGTAATTTTCTACCTTGTGCAATCAAATTTAGCACACTTAAATTTGATACTAATATCCAAGAAAACACCAAATTTGATCAAAATCTGACTAAAAATAGACAAGTTATGCATATAAACGTTTTTTCATAGGGCCGGAGTTGGCCGTTGGCTGCTCATATGTGAGTGAGCGAAATACTAAGATATGCTTGTAAAAAGCATGTGAACAGATTTGTTTAGAAATACGAAAATGCATTTGTTATTATAAATTTAAAATATTTGTTTTACTGGTGTATGGTATACCCAAGTCGGCGAGGCGACTTACTTACTTCATTATATATGATTCCGATGCACTTTGAGATTTTCAGCTCTATGTCATTTGATTTTTATATGATTCCGATGCACTTTGAGATTTTCAGCTCTATGTCATGTTTTTGAGTTCTCTGTTCAGCCGGCCGGTCTATGGAGATTTCTCGCCGCCATGTCATCAGAGTCGTCCATACTCATTGTTCATCTAGTTTCTTGCCATCCTCTTCCTCACATATTTGTTGCTTCATCTGGCTGATATGTGCTTGTCGGTTTTTTCCCGTTTCCTTGTGCCGTATTTTACATATGACCGGAGAAACTGATCACTTCGTACGGGCCTCCAAACCTTGGTGCCAGCTTCGCTGCAAATCCTTCTGCAGCATTTGAAAGATGGTGTTCTTTTGCCCATACTGTCCACTTTAAAAACCTGTCCATGATTACTAGTAGCATCGAATTTCCGTGTTTCGATCTTGGCAAAGGCCCCACAAAGTCAGCGCATACTGTGGCCCATGGCTCTTCTGGTTTTGTGTCGCTTTTCCTGCTGCTTGCTGTTGACTAGGTTTGTATTGTTGGCTATTGTGCCTTTCCCAAAACGTCCAAAAATCCCCTTTAATTCTAAAAATAATTTCTTTATTTTGTCTTACCCCCCCTTTTTTGAGTATTTTTTTCACATTCTTGGTTAGGTTTTTTTAAATATTAATTAAAAAAAAACCCCCCCGCCCGGCGGGGAATGTTTAAATGTTTTGTTCTTTTATTTATTTGTGTCTGCATCCCCCTCTTGTTTTTTTCGTAATCTGGCACCATTGTCTACTATTCTTTTACACCCTTCCATTGGTTGTCGTGACAAGGCATCGGCATGTTTAATTTACCCTTTCGAAATGCTATTTCGAAATCATATTGTTGCAGTTCCAGTGCCATTGGGCTATACGGCCTGTAGGGCTCTCTATACTATTTAACCATTTCAACGCCATATGATCTGTTACCACTTTAAATCGGTATCCTTCGAGATATGGTCTTAATTTGCGTATTGCCCATACTATTGCCAGGCATTCCTTTTCTGTTGCCGAATTTTTTTTCTGCTGGATTTAGTTCCCTTGACAGATATGATAGCACTCTCTCCCCATCCTCTGTGTTTTGTACCAGTATGGCCCCTAATCCCATGTTACTTGCATCCGACTGTACCACGAACATTTTTGTGAAGTCTGGACACGCCAATACTGGGCCACTTGTCAGTCTTTCCTTTACTGCATCGAATGCTGTCTGATGCTCCTCGTTCCAATGCCACTTTGTTCTTTTCTTGAGCAGTTCGTTTAATGGGTGTGTTAATGTTGCAAAACCTGGTACGAATCGTCTGTACCAAGAGGCCACTCCTAGGTACTGGTACTGGTCCGTTGCAATGCCGTTTTCTGTCACCAAGTGGCCTAGAAACCTTAGTTCTTTTCTGAAGAATTGGCACTTTTCAGCATTGATTCTTAAATTTGCTTCCTTTAATCTTCTGAACACTTCTTGTAGATGGTTCATGTGTTCTTCAATTGTTTTGCTCTTTATCACAATGTCATCTTGGTACGCGAATGCGTTTGGTATCATTTCTGGTCCAATGACTTGGTCCAGTGCATGCTGGAAAGTTGCCGATGCAGAGTGTAAGCCGAATGGCATCACTTTCCATTGGAATAAACCTTTCCCTGGGGCTGTGAATGCTGTCATTGGCCTGCTGTTTTCTTCCAACGGAATTTGCCAATAGCCGTCCTTCAGGTCTAGGCTGCTTATAAATTTCGCTTCACGTAGTTGGTTTAAGATGTAGTCGATGCGTGGCATTGGGTATGCATCCTTTATAAATTTTGCGTTAATCTGTCTGAAATTTACGCATAATCTCCATTTGCCTGTCTGTTTTTCTCACCATCACTATTGGTGAGCTATAAGGGCTTTGTGATGGTTCTATGCATCCCATTGTATTTTTGGATTTTTTGGGTAATACCTTTGTTTTATTAAGATATCATCCTTCATTGTTATGCGATGTATCCTCACCTTTGACAGTCCCTTAACTTTTCCCAATTCCTTGAACTCATGACTCAGAAAACTTTGTATTTCTTGTTGTTCCCCATTCAAAGTCAACATGATGGATATTCTTTCCACCAGCCTGCCCTGTATTCGCCTTATGTTCATGATCCTAAGGAAATTCCACCCTAAGATCAGTGGCATGGCAAGGAATGGCATGTGAATATTCTTATTCCCGAATCTCACGTATCCTGTCCATTGCTCTTCAATGTCTCGCACCTTTCCGTCTGCCATGTACACCTGCTTGTGGGTGTCCTCACTGTTTCCAACATCTGCTTGCTGATGAAGCTGCTCGTGTCTCCGGAATCAATTGTCCTTTCATCTGGATTCCTGCTACCTCGATAATCGCTGACAGTTGATCCTCTTCCTCTACTAGTTGACCTATTAGTGGTGATGAGCTTGTTGGCTGGGTCCCTGCTCGCCCCGGATAGGCTGGAACCGCCTTTCGTTTCCCGAACTCCAACAACATTCTTTTGTTCTTTTCCCAATCTTTCCACACTTCCAGCAGAAATTGAGTCTCTGATTGTTGCATTCCCTGGCCCAGTGTCCGGATCCCCAGCACCTGCAGCATTGGTTTGGTGTCGCATGATTCTCCACGCTGTTGTCCTGGCATCTTCGGCACTGTGTGACTGGTGGCCCGTTATTATTTCCTCCTCTGTAGTTTGATTGGTTGTTACGTGTGCTTTGAGCATTGTTTTCGCGAGGGAAATCGGATCGTTCCTGTTCGAGCATCTCGTGTTCTTCTGCCAACTGCATCAGCTCATCTAGGTTTCTGACCCTGTGCGGCTGAACGAATATTTTCAAATCCGGAGTGCAATTTTCCAATATGACCTCCAATTGTTCGTATTCTGGTATTTTAAGGGGTCTCATCATTGTTTGCATGACCACCATATAGTCCTTGAAGTACTCATTTCTGTTTTGTTTGCAATTTTTCACTTGATCGGCCAATTTGTTGAAGAATCCCCTCGGCAAGAATTATTTCTTGAAGCCCTCAACAAATTCCTTCCATTTTCGCCACTGCTTATTGTTTGCGACGTACCATTTGAGTGCTCTGTCTTTCATTAGTTCTGGCATTGCTCTTGGGATCATGTCCAGCTCGATGCCATACATGTCTGCTGACCACTCGATCTGTTCTATGAACTCTAGCGGTCTGGAATTGCCATCAAATCTGAAAGTCCACTCCCTCACTTGTTTTGCCATCTTAGCGTATTCGGTGGTACTGTTTGTTGTATGTGGTGCCGTTTTCTTGGGGTCTATCGTTTGTCTCCTTATGTCCCTCTTTGTCTTGGTGTTATTTAGGGCTCCTTGCTAGTGTGGCGATATTTATTTTCTGGAATTCCTCAGCCTCCCTGTCTATACCATTTTCGCATGTTCTTGATGTGCTTGCTACTGTTTTAATTTTTAGATTTTTCGTGTATTTTGTCTCCAATCTATTTATTTCCTCTTTCCAGTCTGGGTCTGGTTCATTCTTTTCTACCCACTCACCTAGCTGTTTCCTCATTTCCTCCACTGTGCCGGTCATCTCGATCCCGATCCTTTCGCCTGTTTGTACCAGATCCTCTTTCTTTATGTGGTAAATCCATCCATTTCCAATTTTGATATTTTTTGACTTACAAACTGTAGTTTTGTTTTTCTAAATTTCACCAGTATAGCACGTTGGGCGCCAGTTGTAACGATCCTTTCTCGTCCCTTAGGATATTTCTAATATCTCTTGGGCTAGGTTCGGCACAACAAAATTTATTTCCTGCCCCGGTGAAATTAGAACTCGTTTGTTTGATTAAATGGTTTTAGATCAAATATTTATTTATAATATCTGGGCTCGGCTGGGTATGACTAATTTCTTTGGAGGAGGAGTCCCGAACTTGGACAGCGCTGATTGTGGTTTGGGTCCTTCGATGCTTTCTCCACTCCGTCTCTCGTTCCTTGTGTCTCCGCTGGTTCCTATTTCCGACTCGCGATGTAAGTACTTCGCCTGATATCTCCCTCTTCAGAATGTCACTGGATCGTTGATTGGCCTTAGGATATATCCTATGGCTTTTCTCTCACGTTCCTGGCGTATTCTGATCCTCTAGAGACGTTGCTTCCACCTCAGTACCTCCAGTCGTGTTTTAAAGATGGTCTTTGCTTGCTCGTGGCCTCCAGGATAAATCCCGTGGCCGTTTGTCGTGCAGCAGGATTTTCTCATCGATTGGTATTCGTCAGGATATATAGATCCTAGAATTTCGGCAGTAGGAAATATCCTCGTGCCTTCCAATGTGCTGTGGATCGTCCTGGAGCCGCTTGACTTCTCTTATTTTATATCCTGGGCACGGTGTTCTAGTCCTATTCCAAGGACTTGTTAGTTATCTGATAATTTGAGAGGTTACTCGTAAGGCCTTCTTAATTATTCTATCTTTCCTTGGTCCTTTTCACAGGATTTGTTTCACTAGCATGAGCTTTTAAGGTTACTCGTAAGGCCTTAAAACTCACTTAGTTGATCACGAATTGTTGACTTGATGACTTGATGATTTTCCTTGATGGGTGTTGCCTTTATATAGGCAGCTCCCACGGCCTCAGGAATTGATTGGTGTAGTACCGCTATACAGCTGGTACTTTTCCATCGGCCCTCTGCTTTCACCCACGCATCCACTTGTTGCTATGCGTGATGAAAGCCGCGTAACTCCTTGGCGCCTATGTGTCCACCTTCTTTGTGGCTGTGCGCCCATTCGTTCCCTTGTCCTCGTCTTTCTCCCTTGCCTATTGGCTTCTATCACTTTCTCATATTGGCGTCGCTTTCCTATTGGCCGCCCATCTTATCCCGCTGATTTTCGCTGCTTTCTTTTCTCTAGCAAAGACCATCTTTAAAACACGGCTGGAGGCACTGAGGTGGAAGCAACGTCTCTAGAGGATCAGATTACGCCAGGAACGTGAGAGAAAAGCCATAGGATATATCCTAAGGCCAATCAACGATCCAGTGACATTCTGAAGAGGGAGATATCAGGCGAAGTACTTACATCGCGAGTCGGAAATAGGAACCAGCGGAGACATAAGGAACGAGAGACGGAGTGGAGAAAGCATCGAAGGACCCAAACCACAATCAGCGCTGTCCAAGTTCGGGACTCCTCCTCCAAAGAAATTAGTCATACCCAGCCGAGCCCAGATATTATAAATAAATATTTGATCTAAAACCATTTAATCAAACAAACGAGTTCTAATTTCACCGGGGCAGGAAATAAATTTTGTTGTGCCGAACCTAGCCCAAGAGATATTAGAAATATCCTAAGGGACGAGAAAGGATCGTTACAACTGGCGCCCAACGTGCTATACTGGTGAAATTTAGAAAAACAAAACTACAGTTTGTAAGTCAAAAAATATCAAAATTGGAAATGGATGGATTTACCACATAAAGAAAGAGGATCTGGTACAAACAGGCGAAAGGATCGGGATCGAGATGACCGGCACAGTGGAGGAAATGAGGAAACAGCTAGGTGAGTGGGTAGAAAAGAATGAACCAGACCCAGACTGGAAAGAGGAAATAAATAGATTGGAGACAAAATACACGAAAAATCTAAAAATTAAAACAGTAGCAAGCACATCAAGAACATGCGAAAATGGTATAGACAGGGAGGCTGAGGAATTCCAGAAAATAAATATCGCCACACTAGCAATCCCTCCATGTTTACCACCAAGATGGGGAAGCGAAGGAGCCCTAGATAACACCAAGACAAAGAGGGACATAAGGAGACAAACGATAGACCCCAAGAAAACGGCACCACATACAACAAACAGTACCACCGAATACGCTAAGATGGCAAAACAAGTGAGGGAGTGGACTTTCAGATTTGATGGCAATTCCAGACCGCTAGAGTTCATAGAACAGATCGAGTCGTCAGCAGACATGTATGGCATCGAGCTGGACATGATCCCAAGAGCAATGCCAGAACTAATGAAAGACAGAGCACTCAAATGGTACGTCGCAAACAATAAGCAGTGGCGAACATGGAAGGAATTTGTTGAGGGCTTCAAGAAATACTTCTTGCCGAGGGGATTCTTCAACAAATTGGCCGATCAAGTGAAAAATTGCAAACAAAACAGAAATGAGTACTTCAAGGACTATATGGTGGACATGCAAACAATGATGAGACCCCTTAAAATACCAGAATACGAACAATTGGAGGTCATATTGGAAAATTGCACTCCGGATTTGAAAATATTCGTTCAGCCGCACAGGGTCAGAAACCTAGATGAGCTGATGCAGTTGGCAGAAGAACACGAGATGCTCGAACAGGAACGATCCGATTTCCCTCGCGAAAACAATGCTCAAAGCACACGTAACAACCAATCAAACCACAGAATGGGAAATAATAACGGGCCACCAGTCACACAGTGCCGAAGATGCCAGGACAACAGCGTGGAGAATTATTCGACACCAAACCAATGCCGCAGGTGCGGTGGAGCCGGACACTGGGCCAGGGAATGCAACAATCAGAGACTCAATTTCTGCTGGAAGTGTGGAAAGATTGGGAAAAGAACAAAAGAATGTTGTTGGAGTTCGGGAAACGAAAGGCGGTTCCAGCCTATCCGGGGCGAGCAGGGACCCAGCCAACAAGCTCATCACCACTAATAGGTCAACTAGTAGAGGAAGAGGATCAACTGTCAGCGATTATCGAGGTAGCAGGAATCCAGATGAAAGGACAATTGATTCCGGAGCCACGAGCAGCTTCATCAGCAAGCAGATGTTGGAAACAGTGAGGACACCCACAAGCAGGTGTACATGGCAGACGGAAAGGTGCGAGACATTGAAGAGCAATGGACAGGATACGTGAGATTCGGGAATAAGAATATTCACATGCCATTCCTTGCCATGCCACTGATCTTAGGGTGGAATTTCCTTAGGATCATGAACATAAGGCGAATACAGGGCAGCCTGGTGAAAAGAATATCCATCATGTTGACTTTGAATGGGGAACAACAAGAAACACAAAGTTTTCTGAGTCATGAGTTCAAGGAATTGGGAAAAGTTAAGGGACTGTCAAAGGTGAGGATACATCGCATAACAATGAAGGATGATATCTTAATAAAACAAAGGTATTACCCAAAAAATCCAAAAATACAATGGGATGCATAGAACCATCACAAAGCCCTTATAGCTCACCAATAGTGATGGTGAGAAAAAACAGACAGGCAAATGGAGATTATGCGTAAATTTCAGACAGATTAACGCAAAATTTATAAAGGATGCATACCCAATGCCACGCATCGACTACATCTTAAACCAACTACGTGAAGCGAAATTTATAAGCAGCCTAGACCTGAAGGACGGCTATTGGCAAATTCCGTTGGAAGAAAACAGCAGGCCAATGACAGCATTCACAGCCCCAGGGAAAGGTTTATTCCAATGGAAAGTGATGCCATTCGGCTTACACTCTGCATCGGCAACTTTCCAGCATGCACTGGACCAAGTCATTGGACCAGAAATGATACCAAACGCATTCGCGTACCAAGATGACATTGTGATAAAGAGCAAAACAATTGAAGAACACATGAACCATCTACAAGAAGTGTTCAGAAGATTAAAGGAAGCAAATTTAAGAATCAATGCTGAAAAGTGCCAATTCTTCAGAAAAGAACTAAGGTTTCTAGGCCACTTGGTGACAGAAAACAGCATTGCAACGGACCAGTACCAGTACCTAGGAGTGGCCTCTTGGTACAGACGATTCGTACCAGGTTTTGCAACATTGACACACCCATTAAACGAACTGCTCAAGAAAAGAACAAAGTGGCATTGGAACGAGGAGCATCAGACAGCATTCGATGCAGTAAAGGAAAGACTGACAAGTGGCCCAGTATTGGCGTGTCCAGACTTCACAAAAATGTTCGTGGTACAGTCGGATGCAAGTAACATGGGATTAGGGGCCATACTGGTACAAAACACAGAGGATGGGAGAGAGTGCTATCATATCTGTCCAGGGAACTAAATCCAGCAGAAAAAAACTATTCGGCAACAGAAAAGGAATGCCTGGCAATAGTATGGGCAATACGCAAATTAAGACCATATCTCGAAGGATACCGATTTAAAGTGGTAACAGATCATATGGCGTTGAAATGGTTAAATAGTATAGAGAGCCCTACAGGCCGTATAGCCCAATGGCACTGGAACTGCAACAATATGATTTCGAAATAGCATTTCGAAAGGGTAAATTAAACATGCCGATGCCTTGTCACGACAACCAATGGAAGGGTGTAAAAGAATAGTAGACAATGGTGCCAGATTACGAAAAATGCTGACACAAATAGCAGAAGAGCCATGGGCCACAGTATGCGCTGACTTTGTGGGGCCTTTGCCAAGATCGAAACACGGAAATTCGATGCTACTAGTAATCATGGACAGGTTTTCAAAGTGGACAGTATGGGCAAAAGAACACCATCTTTCAAATGCTGCAGAAGGATTTGCAGCGAAGCTGGCACCAAGGTTTGGAGGCCCGTACGAAGTGATCAGTTTCTTGTCTCCGGTCATATGTAAATTACGGCACAAGGAAACGGAAAAAACCGAAAAGCACATATCAGCCAGATGAAGCAACAAATATGTGAGGAAGAGGATGGCAAGAAACTAGATGAACAATGAGTATGGACGACTCTGATGACATGGCGGCGAGAAATCTCCATAGACCGGCCGGCTGAACAGAGAACTCAAAAACATGACATAGAGCTGAAAATCTCAAAGTGCATCGGAATCATATAAAAATCAAATGACATAGAGCTGAAAATCTCAAAGTGCATCGGAATCATATATAATGAAGTAAGTAAGTCGCCTCGCCGACTTGGGTATACCATACACCAGTAAAACAAATATTTTAAATTTATAATAACAAATGCATTTTCGTATTTCTAAACAAATCTGTTCACATGCTTTTTACAAGCATATCTTAGTATTTCGCTCACTCACATATGAGCAGCCAACGGCCAACTCCGGCCCTATGAAAAAACGTTTATATGCATAACTTGTCTATTTTTAGTCAGATTTTGATCAAATTTGGTGTTTTCTTGGATATTAGTATCAAATTTAAGTGTGCTAAATTTGATTGCACAAGGTAGAAAATTACGGGAGATAATCGAGTTTTTTCAAATTACTGGAGCGGAAAGGGGCGTGGCAAAATCTTTACACATCAAAAATGTGCGCAATTATTTGCGGTTTTATTTAATTTGCGCATTTACTAAGCAAATATACCTACCAAATTCTGTGTCTCTAGTTGCTATAGTGTTTGAGAAAATCGGTTTTATATAATTTGCGGGGGCGGAAGGGGGCGTGGCAGAAATTTGAAATAAACTTGATCAGTGTACATACTACACGAGTCTACATACCAAATTTGGTGGCTCTAGCTCTTATAGTTTCCGAGATCTAGGTGTTCATACAGACGGACGGACATGGCTAGATCGTCTCGGCTGTTGATGCTATATATATAGGGTCGGAAAAGCTTCCTTCTGCCTGTTACATACATTTTGGCGACTTTAATATACCATTTCACCCTATGGGTGTATAGTATAAAAATGGCAACAGCAAAATAGCGAAGTCGCAAACCGCATCTCGGAGTAAGACGAAGATATGCGAATATCGTAACGATACACAATCAAATATGCATGCAAAAATAGAAACTTAGAAACTGGCATGCGAAAATAGAAACTTAGAAACTGGCAGCGAATCAAAAAAAAAAAAAAAGAAAACGACATAGAAGGAATGGAGACAAGCAAATAGAGTCAATACCAACACATATGCGGAGCATACGTAATGGTATGAATGCATCAAGTAAAAAAAAAAAAAAGGGGGAAACGCACCTACACAGGCGCACGGTATTATGCATGTAATGGTGGAGCATCACGACGCGTTAGGATATGCAACTATTATAGGAGAGCAAGGGCAAGGTGGAGATCAAATCCGAAGCCTAAATATCGGTAAATAGAACAAAAATGACCGATCGCCAAGGATGCGAGGCTTCATTCAGGCCAATGTCATAAGCAAGAGACACTCAAAGTTTAACACTCAGCGAGTAAAGAACAAAAAAAATATCAAAGAAGCTAACATCGGCTGTGCCGAAGTTTATATATCCTTGCAGTCCATGGCCATAATATTTTTTCATGTTCCAAACTCTTTTTCTGTATCTCAATTCATTAATGCACAGAACCTTTCAAATATCATTTCAATTTCTTCTTCTTCCCCATCCCCTTTTACATGCATGCCGCGATTCGCACGCATACACATATAGATTCAAATTTTGGGATCTGAGATTTTATATATAATACAATCATATTGGTAAATTTCATGGCGATACTCCAATTTTTGCAAAAATGTTTCCTCCAGAGCTATATGATATAGTGGTCCGATTCTCCCAATTTTCATACTTTATTTTTCCCAGGTAATAAAAAGCCCCTAAACAAATTTCATCCCGATAGCTCTTAAGACGGACGGACAGACGGACATGGCTATATCAACTCAGCTTCTCATGCTGATCAAGAATATATATACTTTGTAGGGTCGGAAACGTCTCCTTCTCTGACCAATTTTATAATACCCTCTGCAAGGGTATAAAAAAAAGGATCATGAATATGTTTGATGAACAACCTGGCCAGGATGAAGGCGTAGTTCGAGGAGGTGCGGCACGGCGGGCCAATATGGAACGCGGTGACTGGCACGAGTCCGAGGAGGGGTCCGACGACGATGAGCCGGACATTATAAATCCGGACATCGCCGCCTCCTCGGATGAGGAGTTCGATGAGGACGGAGGAAGTGGAGAGGACAGCGGGTACCTGTCGGAGGAAGGAAGCGAGGCGGATTCGATTATGGCAAACCACCGCCAAGACGACGAAGCCGACGAGGAGGAAATGTTGAGAGAGCTGGACGAGGCGATCCGAATGGTAGAGCAGGGAGAGGTGTGGGCAGCGGTCGGAGCAGTCCGGCAGAATATGCACCGTGGGACCAGAACGAGGTACACATAGCGCCACAGGCACAAGCATGGGAGCCAGCACGGCCGCCTACTCCGTTTCGTATGGTCGACAAAATGTCGGAAGCCAGCGAATCGGGGGAGTGACCAGTGAGGGTATCCGAAATTATAAATGAATTGATTCAACAAGGAGGGCCGAGGAGAGTTGGGATAGTATGGGCGGGTCAAATTAGGTATAGAATTAGGAAGTAGTAAGAGTTTATAGGGAAAAAGGGTATAATAAGGGGGGGAACTAGATTAAGAAATAGAGAATAAGAAAAGATGCGGGACGGGCGAATAAAAAAAAAATATATATATATATATAAAAAAGGGGAACGAAAAGATGCCCTAATCCGCCAACATGAACGAAAAGATACTCAGTAATCGCCAAAAAGATAAGATGACAAACGGCCAATAAAAGATGCGTGCTGAGTCCGAAAATAAATGAACCACATTCAAACAAAAGAAAAGCAAAGTCGCTGCAACAAAAAAAAAAAAACAAGAAAAAAACACCGTGCATGGAACTGATAAAAGAACATGCTCATATACATTTTATTTTTAACACAAGGTACAAGGGACAGGGGAGGGCAAATCCCTCCCGAAGAAAGGGGGGAGTGTGAGGAACATTATAGATTAAAAATGCAAGATACAGCCGAAACACAAACCAAATATACGATATACGACCAAGCCTGGCACTGACCGATCCAACCGAATCACGGCAAATGATGTACGATCAAACATGGCCGATCGAACCACACGCAACCGCTGGCGATTTCGTACAAGCGGTAAGATGCGTGGGAAGCATAATACGAGAAGTCGGCAACCACAGATACGGTATACGACCAGTCTAGCACTGGTCGATCGAACCGACACAAGGCGAACGATCTACGATCAAACATGGCCAATCGAACCACACGCGACCGCTGGCAATTTCGTACAAGCGGGAAGATGCGTGGGAAGCATTATACACGAAATCGGCTGTATAAGAGCAAATTATACGAGACTTGAGGGCATAATTGCAATCAAAAGGGGGCATTGGCCTATTAATGAAATCCAAGGCAATAAGAGAAATACATGTATTAGCATGCCATGCGTGTGACAATACGCTGAATAAGCATACACCCACACCACACGTATATTATGCGTGTATGACCGCGAGAGAGAGTACCGGTGGCCAATGCCGATATCATGCGAATAAAAGAGAACAAAAGTGATGGCCAAGCAAGTCCGTGAGACGGGTGCGGGGAATGCATGGTGCCGAAACGAAACCAAGTGACGGCTGTGCTTTTGAATCGGTGAGTAGGGGGGAGAGCATGAACGCAAGCAAGGTGATTAAGATTTGTAAGGTGAATATGCAAGCCGAAGGGGGAGGGATGAGCAATGGGGAAGCCCTCTATCCAATGGATACGATATGCGCGGTGGATTGCGATACAGATAAAATCAACCACCATTATTTTATTAAAATAATCAGGCTAATTATCGTTAAATAATAGATTAAGTCGAATACAACAAATATATGTATGTCTAGTTCTAATGTGGGGGGAATGTGGTCGAAGTTGGGTATGACGAGTGGATCAAGGGGAGCGACGGGCGACGGCAGCGCCGCCAGAGAAAAAAAGCAGCGAAAGTCAACGGGATAAGATGGGCGGTCAATAGGAAAGCGACGCCAATATGAGAAAGAAGCCAATATAGGCAAGGGAGAAAGACAAGGACAAGGGAACGAACGCGCAGCCACAAAGAAGGTGGACACATAGGCGCCAAGGATTTACGTGGCTTTCACCCCGCATAGCAACGAGTGGATGCGTGGGTGAAAGCAGAGGGCCGATGGAATAGTACCAGCTGTATAGCGGTACTACACCAATCAATTCCTGAGGCCGTGGGAGCTGCCTATATAAAGGCAACACCCATCAAGGAAAATCATCAAGTCATCAAGTCAACAATTCGTGATCAACTAAGTGAGTTTTAAGGCCTTACGAGTAACCTTAAAAGCTCATGCTAGTGAAACAAATCCTGTGAAAAAGACCAAGGAAAGATAGAAAAATTGAGAAGGCCTTACGAGTAACCTCCAAAATTATCAGATAACTAACAAGTCCTTGGAATAGGACTAGAACACCGTGCCCAGGATATAAAATAAGAGAAGTCAAGCGGCTCCAGGACGATCCACAGCACATTGGAAGGCACGAGGATATTTCCTACTGCCGAAATTCTAGGATCTATATATCCTGACGAATACCAATCGATGAGAAAATCCTGCTGCACGACAAACGGCCACGGGATTTATCCTGGAGGCCACGAGCACGCAAAGACCATCTTTAAAACACGGCTGGAGGCACTGAGGTGGCAGCAACGTCCCTAGAGGATCAGGATACGCCAGGAACGTGAGAGAAAAGCCATAGGATAGGAGAGACGGAGCGAGAGACGGGCTGGAGCAAGCATCGAAGGACCCAAACCACAATCAGCGCTGCCCAAGTTCTGGACGCCTCCAGAGAAATTAGTCATACCCAGCCGAGCCCAAATATTATAAATAAATACGTGATCTAAAACCATTTAATCAAACAAACGAGTTGTAATTTCACCGGGGCATAAAATAAATTTTTTGTGCCGAACCTAGCTCAAGAGATATTAGAAATATCCTAAGGAACGAGAAAGGATCGTTACAACATGCTTTTTCCTAACTCTCAAAAAGAAACAATTGCCTTAGTATATTCCGGAAACTTTACATAGCGACGGTGACAAAGGTCGATGAATAGACCTGGACATCGTGGGAGAACAGAGGGTCACTCTAATGAACAGCAACATTAACATCTATACCAACTGGCAGCAGCAACAAAAAGAAGAGAATACACACAAGAAATTGGAAAAATCTGAGTGAGTAGAGGTCAGTGAGTAAAGTTCAAAAGAAGAAAGCCGGCAGAAGCGGCTTAAGAGTACGCCTACAATAGAGGAATGCGGAAAAAACTATTGTTTGCCACCAACCCACTATTACGTTGGGAGGCAACAATAGCATTACAAAACGAGCTTGACCAAATTGAGCAAGCCGAAGAAAACAGAAGGAACAAAAACTAAACCTCTACCACACTAAATAAACAGATTCCAATTATTAATGAAAATTCTAATGCCAGAAATGCTGCACTACCGAGGATCGGGATAGAGAAGCCAACGAAGAAGTGCCCAAGACGCCTTTTGCCTCTACACGTGCAAGCATTGCACGGCAGCCTTTGCAGCCGGCAATAGTTCCCCAACAAAAAAAGCAGCCTAGGCAGCCAGCACCGGCACCGGTAAGTTAATTTTATGATATATCTGTTCTACCCACAATGGGGTTAATCGACACAAAATCAGTGGATTCCACTTCGAATGTAATTAATAAAATGGAGTCATCAAATATTGATTCGAGATTGACAAATGTTCTTTTATTCATAATTTTAGTAATTGTTGTATAAAGCATACAGATTAAATAATAAATATATAGCAAAAAGAGCGTAAAACCATGCTAATGATCTTGATTGGATCTAAACAACATATGCGTCACTTATTATAGAAGTACATTTTAATAAATGTCACCAAAGTAAAAAAAGAAAACGATTTCGTAAATTCATTTTGCCCAAATAAACTGACAACATTTATATTGAAAATTTTTTTATGGTATGTTACCTGATTGATAGTTACTTCTCTAAAATATTGAATATAGATCCTAATATAGTATCCGATTTAATTGAGGTTTTTAGAAGCGAGCAAATTAACTCATCTCAACGCTCGATAAATTTAGTACGAATAAGGTTAGCTTACCTTGATATAACGGAAGATGATTGCCCAGTTCAAGGTCTAGGGTACAAATGAGTTTCATTCTCACAGTACCATAAGTACGCTGTTACTCAAATGCAGCAGGCACGCTTTGTTTCTACCTAATTAATGAAACCCAGCAACAATACAAGAAAATAAAGTATTGGATATTGAACAACCACAAATTTAAAAGAAATATTGTAGACCTTATGGAAAAATCCATAAACATAGCATATAGCAGATTACTGTAAATAGACCTAAAAATAAGGATGTGCCCGTATGGGTACATAACATAAACGAAATATAGAAACCATTAATATAGGAGACTCAGATGAGGACATACAAGTGATAGATTAAAAAAAAAAAAAAAAACATAAAGCATGGAATGGTGAGAATTATTTCTACATATCCAAGGTATAAAAAAAAAATTTTAAAAAATCAACTAAATGTGTAACTCAGAATAGGAATATTCAGAAAGAAACTCTAAATAAAAATTCTTGTAGGTAAAACGAACTGGTCAAAGATTTCTAACCTATTGATCAAGTTGCGTCCAAACCTAAACCGCCGATGAATTCACAACAGAAATTAACAAATCGGTATTATTCGCCCAAAGAGGCCGCGGTAATTATAATAACAGATATAATTATCGCGGGAGAGGCAATGGTCGTAGTTATTACAATAATTATAATAATCGCAATAACGGCCAGAGTTACCAGCAAAACCAAAATAAAAGCTGCAGAGGAAACAACAGGAATAATAATAGAGAAAATCGAGGAAAAAGCCAACAGAACGGTTATAACAACAACAATAATGTCCGCGTAGCACAGAACGCTTCGGAAAACTTCCAAGCACCTTTAGGTACCCAGCAGTTAAAACCAGCAAGATTCACGCCAAAATACATTTGTTACTTTCGAAAATGTGGCAACAGGAAAACAGTTAGAACTCTTAATAGATACAGGATATACATATAATATAATTAGATATACAGAAATATCTAACTCAAAAGAAAATTAAAAAAAAACCAAATTATAAACATACAGGGAATTAGTCAAGAAGTAACCAAATCCATAGGGTTTACTTCTATTGACATACAAACTTCAAAATATATAATCCCACACGACTTTCACATCTTGAATTACCATTTCGCTATTTCATGTGATGTAATAGTAGGAATCGATTTCATACAACTGTCAATTAGATTTCAATCCGTCCGAAGACTGGACAATAATCAGACCCACTAATCTAAAATATCCGATATATGTACCAATTTCGTACAGTTCTGGTAATAATTCAATAGTTTTGCCAACAAGATTGTAATGTACACAATCCGGAATGAATCCAGATCCTGTACATCACCTCTTAGTCAAAGAATCTTCTTTGATCAAAAAAGAGGTCAGGTTCGGCCTATATAGGTAGTCTCTCTCTCGCAGTCCCTAATCATCAGATGTTATGATGGGCAAGAGCACCACAAATTAGGACTAATCCAACACCTACGGGCTTAATATATCGGGCAATTTGGTCCAGGTGGGACTTCCGTCTGTAGAAGGATAAAGAAAAAGATTACATTAGTATCGCACGAATAGGGAAGCTATGAGGATGTTATTGTAGCTTCGCCTCTAAACCCTCCCAACCAATGATTTTCCTGTCGCAAGTTTCTGGATAATCCCAACACAAATTAAGCTCACCGCTCACATTTAGCTACAAGGAAAATCACGCGACTGTTACTCAAACATTATAAATGATATTTATTCACGATGGTTACGGAATACCAAAATACTTCAATAAGTCGGAACCATAATCCGATTTGCTTTAACTAAACTGATGATTCTTATAATAAATGGTAATCTAATTAAATAATTGGATCATTTCGGGCATCCAAAAGCCAAACTTGGGATAATATATTTTGTTTTGTTGAATCTTATTTGTAAGGTGGATATATATAAACTTATAGATATTCAAAATAAAAGGGTCATATGAAATTTGGAAGTCTCCAACTTAAATTACGATTTCAATTACAAATGTAGACTCCGCTGAAGTCTGCTGATGATAGAACTAAGTGGTTCTTGAAAAAGCTGATGAAGCATGTTCTGTAATATCAAGTCATCACTGTTGTTAGTAAAACACTTTAGAACATATTTTCTCATTTTGTTACAATTTTTATGTATACAACATTCAAGTGCCATGCTCCTTAAGAACATAACAAACCATGTCATTGCTGAGTCGGCAGAACTGTACTTGAACAGAATAAAAGAATTAAGAATTATTCAATAACTATCATGAAAAGAGTAAAAACATGCTTTGTCCTAACTCTCAAAAAGAATCAATTGCCTTAGTATATTTCAGAAACTTTACAGTATGTTATATGTTGTTTTGATTATAATGTCGATTCTGAACTGATAATTAAGGGGATTTTCTTGTCTGCCTTGACTTAGGTTTTGGTGCAATTCTTGGGTATTTTGAGAATTAGGTTGATTTGAATTGTTGACCAGTTTTTATATCCATGCAAAATGGGTAAATTAATTCTTAATCGGCACGACGAGACGGGTTCATATAGCCATGTCCGTCCGTCAGTCCGTCCGTCTGGATCGACGCGAACTCCTTCTAGACCGTAAGAGCTACAGAGTTAAAATTTTGTATGTAGGCTTGTATATACTGCACAGTTTGTATATCACGGATCCAGCCGGATCGGACCATTATATCGTATAGCTCCCAAACAAACGTCAAAGTCACGAACAAAAACTTTTCTCAATAACTTCGTTTTTTTCTGAGCCACTGAAATTTAGTATTGGTGAGTTTATTACACTTTTAAACGACTGTGCAAAATTTGATCATGATCGGATGACTGTTGCTCCCATAGGAACGATCGATCGAAAACAATGACTTTTCAATAACTTAGTTCCTTTTTACACTATTGTCATGAAAATTTATGATTCTTAGTTTATCATAGCTATTAATGACTGCATCAAGTTTCATCAAGATCGGGTGACTATATTATTGAAACTGTAGGCCCAATTAGATACTGTAGAAATATAAGACTTCGCTAACGTCATATAAAGCTTGCCTGGTAATCTTTTGATAATGACAACTTTGATTGTTATATTGGTGGCATTAATGTATAAAATAGTATTGGTGGGATCGTCTTCTAACACCAACTAAACTCTTATGTTGTAAATCTTCAATAAACTTACGAAGGTTTTCTCCAAGAGAAGTGGGGTATAGCCGTCGTAGTAATTCTTCATAACGCGTTTACACCTTATATTTGCTGATGAGGGCGGTCCATAATTCACAGATTTGTATATTTATATTTGTATATATACAAGATGACCCGTAAAACGTTTTTTGCCCCGCAAACGTTGTATTGCCATATAAGTTATTTCTAAGTAATTTCTAGTGTAGACAAAAAATATCAAAAAGTTTATTTTTAGTTTGAAAAATTTGTTTGGTTCGCTTGGCATTGGCAGGAGTGAGCCCATATTCTGAAATACTAGGCGGATGATTATTCTTTATTGGCTGTGAAACAGTGTGATTGTCGTCGTGGTAATCTTATAGCTTCAGTGCGTTCAGCTCGCGACTTTCTTCACGCAATTGTGTCATTTTATAACGTTCATCAGTATTTTGAAACGGGATTTTTTCATCGGTTCTTCTAGACATACTTGAATTACAGCTCAAATCTACTCCATTGCGTTTTCTTGGCATTGTGACAATAATGGAATATAGGAAGAACTAATAGGAAAGGAAGTAAGTCAAGGACTTGAAATTTACTATATCGCAGATAAATACAATCTCCTGGCTATTCGAAATTTGTGGAGAATCTCACTTGTAGCCCAATTACTCTTATCACTTGTATATTGTATCTATCCCTGATGAGCGCCCAAAATACGTCGGAATTTATTTACAAGCTAATTATTATTTAGGGGGTTTACATGAAAATACGACTAAACAGAGATTACAAGATGATAAATAAATATCAAAGAAGCTAACATCGGCTGACATTCTTCTTCTTCCCCATCCCCTTTTACACGCATGCCTCGACTCGCACGCATACACATATACATAGTTTATGTAGCTTTGCGTTTGTATGTGTGCATGCGTGTGCTCTGTTGATTTTATGATGACGTAGTAGGCAGCTAGCCCAACCGATTTATATCGGCTGTAACTTGTGTTCTATATATCCGATCAGATTCAAATTTTGGGATCTGTGATTTTTTATATAATACTATCATATTGGTCAATTTCATGGCGATACTCCAATTTTTGCAAAAATGTTTCCTCCAGAGCTATATGATATAGTGGTCCGATTCTCCCAATTTTCATACTTCATTTTTCCCAGGTAATAAAAAGCCCCCAACAAAAATTTCATGCCGATAGCTAGCTGAGTAAAACGCATACGCACAGACGGACGGACAGACGGACATGGCTATATCAACTCAGCTTCTCATGCTGATCAAGAATATATATACTTTATAGGGTCGCGCCCGACTTTGACACTCTACTTATAGTGCCCGACTTTGAACCTCGACTTGACCTTGGTTCGACTCTGTACATGTAGACGTCACTTTATGACCTTCGCACTTGCCTACTTTTTCGACATCGTATGCGTTGTTGTGCTTCACATTCTTAACTTGGTAAGGTCCAAAATATGTTGGTTTAAATTAAAGACCACTGCCAAATTGCGTCCTCTTAATTGCAACCATGTCGCCAAAATCAGAAGTTCGAGCTTGTTTACGACGTAGGTTGTAGTACTTCTTGTATCTTGGAGATGTGTGCCTTCGCCTTAGCACGGAGCTCACCTCTTTCGTCTGTAAATATGGCCTTAGACTCTTGGCTGATATGATCTCTCAGTTGATGGTCTTCTTTGGTGCTCATCTTGACGCCAGTTAAATCGAATGGAGAAGTGTTAATACTTCTGCTGAATTTTGCTAACACGCCGATACTACTTCGTTGGATCGTCTTGACGTGTTTGATAATTTCACTGTCGCACTACTTAAGAAAATTTGGGATGTAAATGCTGAACTCCAATCCGAGATGATAAAATCAGGGTTGTTAAAAATCGTTCTTTACATCATCGATTTAATTGAGTATAACTAGCAGAACTTCGTAAATGAATCTTTGTGAGTACACTCGAGAGACAAAATTGTCATGGGACTGACCAGTAATCTGTTTCTGAATTGCAATGGGGACAACAATTAACTCAACGTTATTGACAATTTGTATCGATTTTAAAAAATACTCATCATCGTATTGTGTTTCAAAATTTCTATAGTCGCTTTTATTTTCTCATCTTGTGACTACGCCTTCTTCATGTCAAAACTGATCCCATAGTCTTTAATTTGCATAATTGGATATCTCTGCATAATTGGATATCTGCTGAGGGCGCCGACATGTCGATATTTATACATCTAACATTGAAATGCTAAATCTAACATAAAATCTCAAGATTAATTTTGTCTGCTTTATTGCAGGGATCATGGTAGTGTGGACGAGTTTTAAGGGCGTTACTGATATCGGACACCTTTCTTTTTCAGCATCGGCGGTATTTCTCTATATATTATCTTAATAAAATATTCTTTTTATATTGCGACATCAGTGTAATAGTATAGCTTTGTTAATCAATCAATTTAGTGGAAATAGTTTCATTAGGAATTAACCAGATCTGGAGTCAAAAGCCTCAATACTCAATATATTTAATTAACCAATAAGTAAACGTTTTGTTGTGAGAAATGTCGGTATACTCTTTGCCTTATCTGCGATAAACCAATACAATAAAGGGCTCAGCTACGGAGCACCACTTGTGGTCATCATTTTCACATAGGCTGTTTCAACTGGGATTTGACTCAATGAAGAGGGTTAGATGAGGGTATAGAGCCATCAGAATCTGTTAGGAATATCGACGCACAGTGGGGCCTTCTGGCATTTAGCATTGCAAAAATCATAGCGTCTAAACCAATAAAGCGATTTCAAATTTTCAAATTTAAAAAGCATATGATAAAGAATTCCTTAAGCTTCAAAATTAATGTTTGTCAAAAGTGCTGGGTGTTCGTGGTGCTGTAATATTCAAGGTCAAAGTCAGAAAATATTTCCAAGCATGTTTTTCCTTTGAAAATGGATCGAAACCCGGTTTTTTTCAATCACAAATGGAATTTTTCATTGTTTTAGACGACTATGTAACATTTTTTAATGTTTTAATTTGGTTTTTTAACATAATTACAAAAAGAAAATAGAAAATTTTTTAAATATTTTTTTATGTTAATTTTGAAAATTTGCTATTGATGGCTGATTTTCTTCAAAATAATTTTCAATATTTACATCAGTATCTAATAAACTCAACATTTCGGGACTATAGTTGCTATTTTCCAAATCCTTTCGTGATCGCACCTGTCTCAGGGATGCAATAAGTGGGTCCGAAGAGGCAGCTAGCATGTTCAAAAGGTCTTCATTTTGTCTAACACGAGAAGTTTTTAATGTATTAGTGTATCTGAACCTTTTGTAGTCCTTGTTTTTACATTCCTGTGCTTCTTCGGATAGCTCTCCAATTGGTAAACACTGATATTCTATTAAATCCTTTCCGTGAGCCAATTAGGTAAACGGAAATAAAAACGACCAACCCACAAATAGGACAAACTTTTCATCAACTTAAATAACATTTACCTGTCTTGTCATTTTTTCCAAAGCAGGTAATTAGCAATTTATCATTGTAGAAAGGCATATATGTAAACAGTTGTATTTGCAAAACAGCATTACGCAATGTTGTCATTTAAATACAAAGAAGCTACAGGCCAATACGCATGCGCTCTTCTTCTTCCTTATACCTGCAGCCCATTTTTTAGGCTAGGTTGCCTTAGTTTTATGGCTTCCGCATCGCTGTCGCAGGTCTCCGCATATTGGGACTATATACATCTGATAGGTAAATATTTCACCTACCTAGTGTATGTAGTCCGGTATTGATACTCGTTGAGTCTTGCTAGTTTTATTCCATCAAAGTTCAAAAAATGCCAATATTTAGTACATTTTTTAAACGCTTCAAGTTCAATAACTATTTAAGTAATTATTAAAATTTATGAAACATACTATTAATAAAGAAAATACTTTTCAGATAAAACCAAAAAATCCAAGATTGATTGCTGAAATAGCCCAATAT
This sequence comes from Drosophila insularis, assembly GCA_018903935.1. Lineage (NCBI taxonomy): Eukaryota > Metazoa > Arthropoda > Insecta > Diptera > Drosophilidae > Drosophila > Drosophila insularis. The sequence goes on from JAEIFP010000924.1 coordinate 38,601, forward strand.
TCAGTTTTAAAGTTGCGATTTTTTTTTAAAATTAGCATTTTTTCCTTTTCACTAAAAATGTCTCAACTTTGGGCGCCTCTAGCACCCAGGAATCTCAACCGATTTCAAAAATTTTTCGGATTCATAATCTCTGAAGTATTTCCTATCGATTGCATATATAATTTTAGGCAAACGCGATCATGAAAAAACGTATTTTTGCAACGCTATCCGAGCAGAGGACTGTGCGACGTTAATTTAGCAAGATTAATATGGCGACAGCTGCATCTCGTCAAAATGAGCAACTGGAAAGTCAAGCAGTTAGACAAACGAAATTGTTGACACAAGCGTTAGAGAAAAGATTCAAAAGATTGTATTCAGTAGTAGCGACACACCAAGGGAACGCTGAGGAGAGTATACAACAGGCGGCGAATGTACGTAGCCAAGTATCAGCAACAGCAGCTAGTGAGCAGGCAAGTGATGGTAACACTATTTTGGAGCTTAGACCAGACAGAATTAGTCAGGTTATAAGTAGCTGGAAGTTGAGGTTTAATGGCAAGTCCGATATATCAGTGCACGAGTTTATTTATAGAGCGGAAGCAATGACTCATCAGGCTTTAAACGGTAATTTCGTAGTTCTGTCGCAATTTGTTTGAAGGAAATGCATGTGAGTGGTTCTGGAGATACTACAAGAAGGTATCACACATCAGGTGGCTAGACTTATGTAGAGCCTTGAGGGAACAGTTCCAAGACGAGGGTACCGAACAGCATATTAAAGCTGCTATCAGCAAACGCAGACAGGGGGATAAAGAGTCTTTCGACGAATTCTACGAGGCGATAGCGGCACTAACTGACAAACTGTCGTCTCCGTTATCAGAGATTGAGTTGTTAGAGCTTCTTCGGGCTAATCTTCTGCCCGATATTTAGCATGAGTTATTGTATGAGTCCATAGCTTCGGTCTCTAAGTTAAGGCAGTTAGTGCGTACAAGAGAAACCTTTATGCAGACGGTAAGGAAACCATTCTGTGTACCACCAAGACCAATGCCTAGGAGAGTGGTAAATGCGGTGAGCACTCAAACAGAAGAAGAGTCCGAGGTAGAAGAGAAAGTGCCAGTGGTGGAAGCAGTTAATTTAGTTTGTTGGAACTGTGATACGGCGGGTCATTTCTATCAAGAGTGTGTACCAGAATGGCGAGTGTTTTGCTATGGTTGTGGGATGCCAAATACGTATAAGCAATCTTGTACCCATTGTAATGATCATTTAAAAAAACACGGCAGGTCGTGCACTTCGGACAAGTGCACGCAGACAGATGATCTCAAAAGCCATCAATACAGATTAGAGGAAACAATATCTCAGATAAGAAATATCTAGATATTCAGAAACTGAACCATTAGAGTCGCCTAGATTAGGAATTTATTTGTCAAAGACTCGTTCAAGAGAGCGAAGGAAGGTTTTTAATAAAGGAGACAAAGAGGAGCAAAAGCAAATAGCCTCGTGGATACTGGGGCTAGCATAAGTTGCGTCGGTGGGAGTTTTGCCGAAGAATTATTGGCTGTAAATCAGAATAATAGTCCAATGTCAAATAAGGTAAATACTGCAGATGGAACACCCCAGCAGATAGTAGGAAAGATAAGTACTGAAGTTAATTTTAGAGGAAATAGTAAGATATTAAAATTTTATATAGTCCCTAGGCTAACCCGGGACCTTTACTTAGGCATAGATTTTTGGCTCGCTGTTGATTTATTACCTTCTGGACTGTCATAAGGACCGCCACAGATAGCTAGTTTAGGATGGGTTTGTTTCCATCATTCGCTAAGCTATGACTAGGGAAAACGCAGTTGCTGTCACATTCAATAGATGTGGCTGGTGCAGCACCAATCAAGCAACGACACTGTCCTATGTCACCGGTAAAAGAACAGTAGATATATGCAGAGTTAGATCGTATGTTAAAATGAGGTGTTATTGAGGAATCTCAAAGTGCTTGGTCATTGCCCGTTGTATTGGTGAGTAAGCCAGGAAAACATAGGTTATGCTAATTATATTGTGCATTGCAATGCCAATCGACCGCGCTGCGCTAATCCAGTTAACAGAGGATAAGGACGAAGTACCGATTGCGTTTATGTCAAAAAACTGAATTAGGCACAAAGAAACTACTTAGTTACAGAGGAACAGTGTTTGCTGTAAGAAAATATCAAAGAAGCTAACTTCGGCTGTGCCGAAGTTTATATAATTAAATATCTAGTCTTTCCAAAAGCAAAAAAAAAAAACAGATATTGTTTGTTCGAGTTAAAAGCGGGGACTTTATTCCTTGAACGAAAACTTAAAACAGAAGTACAAAAATGTCTTATCGTAATATTTATAGGCTAAATTTGTGAGCCTTTTAATGGCGTGATCGATATTGATGCGATTTGATTGGCCCGAATTTTAATGTTGAATTAGCGTTCTCACGCTTTTGATTTTTGGAGGACAATTATTATTGCAAGTGTTCAATTGTTTATAAATAAAACGGATTTTATTGGCCTGTGTTTTAATTATGAGTTAGCGTTCACACGCTTTGATTTTTAGGGGGACAATTGTTATTGCAAGTGCCCAAGTGTTTATAAAAAAAAGGAAGTTTACTTTAAAGTTATAAATTTTAGGGGGCGAAAAATTTATTAGTTATTGGGTATTGAAGTTAGATATATGACTTCCCCATCCTAAAAAAATTAGCCTGTCCTCAGGCGGATACATTGGGATATAGCGAGGGGTTTTTCTCCGCTGTAAAGATTGGAGTATCAATTTTGTTTATAATTTTGGATTCAATTTTATCAACAATTGCGGTTTCGATATTTTCTGTGGGAGCACGATTGTTATTTGATCGAAAATGCTTAATTAATAATTCTTGTGGCATTGCCTTAAACTTATAGATTAAGTATGTAATGAAACTTATTATAGTAAGTATAAAAGTGGTTAATATAATGGTTTGGAATACAGTATAATATTTGGTGTGTTCGTTAATTATCTCTTTTGTTTGGATAAAGGAAATAGGTTCTAGCCTGGTGATATTGTTTGTTACATAAATGCTTTGGCTATAATCAAGCAATGAATTTATTATTGATATTTCGTTTAATTCTATTATTAAGTCTTTGTTTACGCAATTTCGATTAAGTTTAGTTTTTGTAAATTCCATGTTACAATTATGTTTGGTTCAATGTAATTAGTTTGAAAATTCTTATAGGTTTTAGTGTATTTACAAGTGGTTGGGATTTGATTTAAAATGCCCATTATACATTCATTAGACTCTATTTGTTTTGTATTTTTATTAAAGTGTTGTTGTCAAAATAGTATTTATAGTATGAATTTGCTGTCAATATATTTTTATTTTCATCTGGATAAGGGAGTATCTCAAAGATAGGGGTTTTTATTATTTCTAGAGGAATGTTTGAAACGATAATTATCTCGTTTGAATTTGGTTTAAGCCAGGTGGTTGTTTTTGTATTCAATAGTTTTTCCGAATTAACATGACCTAAGCGATTATGTTTAAAAGTTTTGGGTTGAAAATTCCTAGTCTAGTGAGCTGCATACCCATTTCTATGTCTTCGATGTATTCTGTGAAATGCTCAAAATTAAAGATTAAAACTTTTAATTTTACTGATTTTTCCTTTTCTTCCTTGAGGTTGTTTAGTACTTCTAAACCTTTATTAATAGTGTCTAATACGTAATTTAGTTCGTTTGCTTGTACGCTATTGCTTTCAAGATGATTTATTTTTTCTTTTAATTCATCTTTATCGTTTTGATCAAGAGTACCACAAAGATATTTTTTAATACCTGCAAGGGTATAAAAATAGCATAATGCACAAAAAAGCCATCTTGAGTTGTTGACCTGTAATTAATCAATTGTCGTACTTGCTTTTATTAAGTTTCTTTTTATACCCTTGCAGAGGGTATTATAAAATTGGTCAGATGTTTGTAACGCACAGAAGGAGACGTTTCCGACCATGCTGATCAATTCAAAGAAATAATCCTAAAACAACATAAAGAATTACTACATCCAGGAATGAAAAAACGATTAATTTGTTTAAAGAAAAATATTATTGACCCGATTTTCAAAACCTATTTCAAAACATTATTAATGGATGCTCAGTATGCAATATCGCAAAGACCGAAAATAGAAATACAAAACTAACTTTCGAAATAACACCAGAAACTTTTACTTGATCGACAATTTGCAATTCCTTTCATGCATTGACATTTACTCCAAATTTGCAACACTTGTAGAAGTAAAGTGTAGAGATTGGTTGGAAGCCAAGAGAGCAATTATGAAAGTATTCACTGAAATGGGCAAAACAATAGAAATAAAATTAGACAAAGATTCAGCATTTCTGTGTATAGCACTAAAGAATAGGCTACAAGAAGAAAATGTTAAGTTAGACATCACAACAAGTAAAAACGGCATTTCAGACGTAGAAAGATTCCATAAAACAGTAAATGAAATACTCAGAATTATAAATAGTAAAAATGACTTCGAAGATAAATTAATCAAATTTGAAAAAATTCTCTACATATACAACCATGAAACGAGACATAAAACAACTAACCGAACGCCAGCAGACATTTTTATCTATGCAGGATCACCCGACTATAATACCCAAACGAATAAAATACATCAAATTAACAATTTAAAATTTAAATAGAGATAGACACGACTTCGAAATTGATACTAGATTTAAAAAAGACAGGAGAAATAAATCAGTTAGATGAAAAACATTTTGAAGAAAGAAATAGAGGACAAAAAGTCACACACCACAAATCAAAATTCAAAAAGAAATATCAAAGAAGCTAACATCGGCTGTGCCGAAGTTTATATACCCTTGCAGTCCATGGCCATCATATATTTACATGTTCCAAACTCTTTTTCTGTATCTCAATTCATTAATGCACAAAACCTTTCAAATATCATTTCAATTTCTTTATCTTCTTCCCAATCCCCTTTAACACGCATGCCGCGACTCACACGCATACACATATAGTTTATGTAGCGTTGTGTCTAGAGGTGGGCATGGTCCGAAATTTTGGACCCAACCCGACCCAGCCTATGGGCCGAAGAAGGAAATTTTACCCGCACCAGAGAGCTAAACAAATTTTGCATATTACATATTTTTATACAAAAATATCAAAGAAGCTAAAATCGGCTGTGCCAAAGTTTATATACCATTGCGGTCCATGGCCATAATATTTTTACATGTTCCAAACTCTTTTTCTGTATCTCAATTCATTAATGCACAGAACCTTCCAAATATCATTTCAATTTCTTCTTCTTCTTCCCCATCCCCTTTTACACACATATAGTTTATGTAGCGTTGCGTCTTTATGTGTGCATGAGTGTGTTCTGTTGATTTGATGATGACGTAGTAGGCAGCAAGTTGAACCGATTTATATCGGCTGTAACTTGTGTTCAATATATCCGATCAGATTCAAATTTTGGGATCTGAGATTTTATATATAATACTATCATATTTCATGGCGATACTCCAATTTTTGCAATTTTTGCAAAAATGTTTCCTCCAGAGCTATATGATATAGTGGTCCGATTCTCCCAATTTTCATACTTTATTTTTCCCAGGTAATAAAAAGCCCCCAAAAAAAATTTCATCCCGATAGCTCTTAAGATGGCTGAGTAAAACGCATACGCACAGACGGACGGACAGACGGACATGGCTATATCAACTTAGCTTCTCATGCTGATCAAGAATATATATACTTTATAGGGTCGGAAACGTCTCCTTCTGTGCGTTACAAACATCTGACCAATTTTATAATACCCTCTGCAAGGGTATAAAAAGCAACTTATCGGGATTGGCACTTGACAATCTTGTGCGCCTTTCGTTTAATATTTTGCCCGATGACGAAAAAACTCTCTCGCTTGTCGCAGAGCTCACAGGGATACATAAAATATGTTTGTCCACCACTTGTAACAATTTCAAGTTAGTTGCCAGCTTCCAAAAGTCTAAAATTCCCATATTTGATTGGTTATGGCTTAATATTTTTCTACCTCTAAATCGATCGCATTCTTTTCAAGTTTCACTCTTTTTGGTTGATTTGTATCGAAATACTCTTGGAATTCATAGCTCGAATTTGCCAAAGAGTTTTTAATTTTCGAGTCGTCACCTGTGTCCAATGCACTGAAGTTGGCTGAAAACGAATTTCCAAAGAACTTAAAGTTTTTTGTTTTAGTTGTTCTATAATTCATACCGTAATGCATATAAATGAATAGTTGGCTCTTTTTCAGACGATAATTGTCGGAACAATCTTTAAACGGTTTTAAAAATGTAATTATCCTAATATTGTATTCAATATTAGCTATACGTTTTATCTCATTTTTTGATAAAAGTATACTTTTGATTTCTTGCTGGACCTCGCAAATACTTTCAAGCAATATAAATATGGAGTTCCAACGCTTTTTTACTTCTTGCTTTAGAGATTTGCTTAATTTGTGATTAAGCTCGGAATGCTTGAAAAATTTTACAAGATTTTTTGAATTGACTATTAAAACTTTTATATCATCAACGGGATTCTTTTCCATAACATCATCCATTACTAAGTTTAAGTTATGGCAGGCACAAGAAAGCCTTTTGTAATTTTTGAACGCGGCAACCACGTTCGCTCCATTGTCTGTAACAATTACAGAATTTCTTAATTTATTTTCCAAGTTGTAATCAAGCAATATTTGCTTGATTTGGTCCAAAATATTAACGCCAGTTTTTTTATCTTTCAGGAATTCTTTAACACCTAGAATCGACGTTTTTAAACAATATGACTCATCAATAAAACGTGCACTTAAGCACGCAAAGCTTTTCTGAGTATATTGGTCCGTCCACATATCCGTAGTAAATGCCACGTATTTGTTAAATAACGTAGTCTTAAGCACATCCTTAATTCGATTGTATTCGGCAACCATCACACTGCCTGTAAGTTTTTTCCTGGACACAATGATTCATTGCAGTTTTGCGTTCCGTATGAAGTTTAACTTCGACTAGCTTACCGTCAGTGACATTTAATGGCAACAAATCTTTTGCCACAAATGTTAGCTGCTTACGAGCTAGCTCATCGATGGTACCCTAGCCGCGACTCATCTTGATGAGTCGCTTACGACTCTTTGTTTAATCATAAAAGAGTCTTCCACGAGTCATCTTTTAATCATAAAAGAGTCTTCCACGAGTCATCTTTTAATCATAAAAGAGTCTTCCACGAGTCATTTTTTAATCATAAAAGAGTCTTCAACGAGTCATCTTTTAATCATAAAAGAGTCTTCCACAAGTCATCTTTTAATCATAAAAGAGTCTTCCACGAGTCATAATTTAATCATTTCTGACTCATATTCGAATAAAATTTTCAATAATTTGCAACGAAAATAATTTGTTTTTTAATATAATTTTTATTTATTATACATATGTGATCTTAAAAAATAACAACAAAAAAGTAAATAGATATTCAAAACAAAACATAGAAATTCAAAACAAAAAATAACAAAAATAGTAATAGAAATTCATATTTACAATATTATTATTGATTTGATTAGATTTATCTTATAACAGTTACGGTCCCTGACATACATATACTACTCTAAACGCCTCGTTTCGCGTTTCGCCAGCCTGTCGTTGGCATGGACAAAATGCTTTTGTAGCACCGTATTTAATTCTTTGTCCGAGCATTTATATTTTTCATTAGTAATATCTAAAAGGAAAAATATAAATTAATAAAAAATATTTTTAATATTTTCCAAAATAATACATACTTTTAATCACGGTTACTGAATAGGGCTTCCAGGGCGAAGGAAAGAATAACCCGATCTTCATTCGTTGAATTCAAAATATGAACTGATTTTATTTACTAAAGTACGGAGTTTATATAGGGAATCTTAGGCTCTAGGAGGTCACAATTGTTCTTAGGAGATCTTATTCTAGTACGATTCACACCCACGTATTCGGGGGTTGAAGAATTATTATTATTTTGGGCACGTCGTCGGCCACTTGACATCCTGCCGTTGTGATCGTTTTGGGTTAGTTTACAATTACAAGTGTTTTTTCCCACAACGCATATGGCTGATTGTAATTCTAGTTATATGCTATGTTAGTTGTTTGTGACACAAGTTCCTTTGTATTACAAATTCTTTAATGCATCTGATTTGGTGGAGCCGCTTCAGAGATGAACACGATGTTTATTCTTAAACAGTTACAATGTAGCACCTTTCTGCTGATGGTTTAGTTTTCGTCCCCTTCCAGCTGTATTCGGAAGCTACCTTTTCCGAAAAAACTTTTCTGATGGCAGCTCTAATAAATTGTGTGGGCCCATCTCCTCCAACTTTCGATATTAGATTATTAATTAAATATCAAAGAAGCTAACATCGGCTGTGCCGAAGTTTATATACCCTTGCAGTCCATGGCCATAATATTTTTACATGTTCCAAATTTTTTTCTGTATCTCAATTTCATTAATGCACAAAACCTTTCAAATATCATTTCAATTTCTTCTTCTTCTTCCCCATCCCCTTTTACACGCATGCCACGACTCCCACGCATACACATATAGTTTATGTAGCGTTGCGTCTGATGTGTGCATGCGTGTGCTCTGTTGATTTGATGATGACGTAGTAGGCAGCAAGTTGAACCGATTTATATCGGCTGTAACTTGTGTTCAATATATCCGATCAGATTCAAATTTTGGGATCTGAGATTTTATATATAATACTATCATATTTCATGGCGATACTCCAATTTTTGCAATTTTTGCAAAAATGTTTCCTCCAGAGCTATATGATATAGTGGTCCGATTCTCCCAATTTTCATACTTTATTTTTCCCAGGTAATAAAAAGCCCCCAAAAAAAATTTCATCCCGATAGCTCTTAAGATGGCTGAGTAAAACGCATACGCACAGACGGAAGAACAGACGGACATGGCTATATCAACTCAGCTTCTCATGCTGATCAAGAATATATATACTTTATATGGTCGGAAAGGTCTCATTCTGTGCGTTACAAACATCTGACCAATTTTATAATACCCTCTGTAAGGGTATAAATATAGGGCCTACGTGGAGGGTCAAGAATTTTCTATCATTACCGTCCATGCTTCGTTAAAGTGGTTAATGAGTCAATGAGACTTGAGTTCTAGGTTAGGCAGATGGTCTTTGAAACTTCAAAGAGTTAATTTTATCATATCACATTGACGTCATTGTGCCAGACGCCTTGCCCGGAGTTTTTACCCCTGATTTGGTGGTATTAGATAGTAATTCAGGAATCGATCTCAATTCGGTGCATTTCGTAAGCCCCCAATATGTGGAGCTAAAGAAGAAAACCGGAAAAAGCCCAATCAGTACCTGACGTGAAAGTAATGAGCAATTTAGTTTACCGGCGTAGTGAGCTTTATCCTGGGGAGAAGTTAGCATCAGTGGTGGAAATTATGGATTCCCGGGATTAGTGGCGCAGCTGTATAAATTGGCACACGAAAGCCCACTAGCAGCCCAATGTGGTATTATTAAGACATTGGAAAAACTTGGGCGCTACTATTACTGGCCAAATCTAGTGTCGTAAGTTAGAGAGTTTATAAACAGATGTGAGGTTTGTAAAGCTACTAAAATCACGAATTATACGTTAAGGCCACCATTAGGAAAGTCAGGTGAAACGTCAAGATTTTTCGAGAAACTGTATGTGGACTCTTGGCTCCTTACGCTGCGAAGCAAGTCTGGCAATATTGGAATTTTTATTGTAGTGGACCTCTTCACAAAATTTCCGTTTCTAAAGAAGGTAAATAAGTTTACTACGGAAGTGGTTACACAGTTTCTAGAAGTGGACCTTTTTCATTTTTTTGGGGTAGCTGAGATTATAGTATCAGATAATAGGCCCCAATTTAGAGCCCAGCATTTTAGTGAGATATTGCAAAGGTATAAAGTGCACATATACCGCTACGTATGCTCCGCAAGCTAAAAAGAAAAAAAAAGGATAAGAATGATTTTTAATTATAACTAAAACGATATAAAAACGTTTTGACGCTAAAGCGAGCAATAGAAATTTCGGATGGTAACTTGCTTTCACTGCTTGCAATGCTTTTGTGATCAGAAAATTTTCTTTGCATTCTCCAATGGAGTAACTCCTCCAAAGTTGGGATCCAGGAAGTTTAGGGGTAATCGAGGTCAAGAGAGGGGTCCAAAGAGGTCTCATAAATTTAGCCAAGTATGTCGGCCCCCATGGGAATGACTTCTTTTTATACCATACACCCATAGGGTGAAATGGTATATTAAAGTCGCCAAAATGTATGTAACAGGCAAAAGGATGCTTTTCCGACCCCATAAAGTATATATATTCTTGATCAGCATTAACAGCGAGACGATCTAGCCATGTCTGTCCGTCCGTCCGTATGAACACCTAGATCTCGGAGACACCTCGTGTAATATTTACGCTTGTCGAGTTCGTTTCAAATTTTTGCCACGCCCAATACCGCGCCCGCAAATTAAATAAAACCGATTTTCTCAAACACTTTAGTAACTAGTAACTCCGCCCCCGTAATTTGAAAAAACTCGATTATCTCCCGTAATTTTCTACCTTGTGCAATCAAATTTAGCACACTTAAATTTGATACTAATATCAAGCAAAATACCAAATTTGATCAAAATCGGAATAGAAATAGCCAAGTTATGCATATGGCCGGAAGTGGCCGATGGCTGGTGGGGGCGCTAGGGTGCTCGTATGCTTGAGTGAGCGAAATACTAAGATATGCTTGTAAAAAGCATGTGAACAGTTTTTTTTTAAATACGAAAATGCATTTGTTATTATAAATTTAAAATATTTGTTTTACTGGTGTATGGTATACCCAAGTCGGCGAGACGACTTACTTACTTCAATATACCATACACCCATAGGGTAAAATGGTATATTAAAGTCGCCAAAATGTATGTAACAGGCAGAAGAAAGCTTTTCCGACCCCATAAAGTATATATATTCTAGCCATGTCCGTCTGTCCTTCCGTCTGTATGAACACCTAGATCTCGGACACTATAACAGCTAGAGCCACCAAATTTGGTATGTAGATTCGTGTAGTATTTAGAGTGATCAAGTTTATTTCAAATTTCTGCCACGCACCCTACCGCCCCCGCAAATTGTATAAAACCGATTTTCTTAAACACTATAGCAACTAAAGACACAAATATTGGTATGTATAATTGCTTAGTAAATGTGGACATTTTGTATTTATAAATAATTATATTTATAATTTGCCACGCCCCCTACCGCCCCCGCAAATTAAATAAAACCGATTTTCTTAAAAACTATTCTAGCTAGAGACACCATAGTTGCTAGAAATATTTGCTTAGTAATTGCGCACATTTTTTATGTGTAAAGATTTTGCCACGCCCCTTTCCGCCCCCGTAATTTGAAAAACTCGATTATCTCCCGTAATTTTCTACTTTGTGCAATCAAATTTAGCACACTTAAATTTGATACTAATATCAAGCAAAATACCAAATTTGATCAAATTTGATCGGAATAAAAATAACCAAGTTATGCATATAAACGTTTTTCCATATGGCCGGAAGTGGCCGATGGCTGGTGGGGGCGCTAGGGTGCTCGTATGCTTGAGTGAGCGAAATACTAAGATATGCTTGTAAAAAGCATGTGAACAGTTTTTTTTTTAAATACGAAAATGCATTCGTTATTATAAATTTGAAATATTTGTTTTACAGGTGTATGGTATACCTAAGTCGGCGAGACGACTTACTTACTTCATTGAACTTAAGTTCAAGTAGTGCGGACATAAAATAGAAATGAAAGTGAAAACTATTTTTTTTTTTGAAAAAGTCTTATATTTAATTTTGAATTAAAAGGGAAAAGTTTTCTTTTAGTGATTGATAGTTGTTTTTGAAGGAAAGTAAATGAAAGTAAATGCATTATATAAACGCGCAAGTTAGTTAATAAAAAAAGTAATATTTGGAAAAATATAAATTTTCATCTTTTAGGCACTGCTTGGGCAGCCTTGAGGTTTAGATTGTCAAGGGAAAGAAATGCATACGTTCTATCAGGTGAAAATTTCGTGTCTCTAGTTGCTATAGTGTTTGAGAAAATCGGTTTATTATTATATATTAGTATTATACAAAACTTTTTTTAGAGTGATTATCAGCAAGCAAAGCTTTTATATGTGGAGCAGCTTGGCACGGCTTGCCCTTTGCTGGTGATCGCTAATTAGCCTTCTTAAAATTCTGAGTAATTGGTATGCTGCAAAGCCAATTTTATTTTTTTTTTGTAATCTGTTATTTTATTTTGCTTTTATAATTTTTTTATTATATGTAAAATTTTTTTGTCATGATTGAACTTCTTTGAAAATTGAACCCCTTCTTTGGCACGCCGATGCAGCGTTTACTTTCAATAAAAAATTTGAATTTTCGTCGAACTATCGGTTCGCTGGCCCAATGTGCGCTGGCAAAAGGTCATTATGGTGGTAACATAATAACGTTTAATTCTCTCTCAAGCGAAAATACTCTCCCCCTATACTTTTTTTTTTTTAACGTTTAATATATATTTGTTGAATCTACTCTTAAATTAGAGCCTAACAACAAGTTTGAGATATTTTTCTTAGACTAGTACTTAAGATAAATCCTGGGGATATTGCAGGCGGCCCTAATCACTTGTTATTGGGTTGGTCTGTCATTTCTTTTAAGACGAGTTCTATTATTAGTTCGCGTAAGGGAATTGGCAAGAACATTTGGGTGTGCATCCAGTTTCGCAGAATACTTTAGTTGTTGAGTACCTATTTCAGATTTTACGCTAGGTATATTTAGATCATTTTGAATGTTGTCGTTTCGTATATACCACGGGGCCCCCGTGATTGATCTTAAAATCTTCGACTGCGCTCTTTGTATAATATCGACATTGCTGGTACTTGCATTTCCCCATAGTACGGCTCCGTAAGTCCAGATGGGTTTCAGTACGGAGTTGTATAGGAGGACTTTATACTCCAGACGTAGAGGGGACCGAGCATTGATGATCCAATGTAGGCTACTCGCTTTCAGTTTAAGCTGTGACTTTTTTGCTTCGATGTGCTTGCGCCAAGTTAGTCTTCTGTCTAGGTGGATGCCAAGGTAAGTGACATCCACGGCTTGAGGAACTGGTACGTTGTTTAGCATTAGAGCTGGACAGTTTCTTCTGTTAAGCGTAAATGTAACATGTTTGCATTTCTGCTCGTTGACCCGGATACGCCAGGTTGCTAGCCATTCCTCTACCACCTTAAGGTGTTCCTCTAGTTTTGCAGAGGCTTGTATTGGGCATTTGGATCTGCTAAGGATTGCCGTGTCATCGGCAAAAGTGGACGTTGTAAGTCCTAAACTCGTTGGTAAGTCTACAGTGTACAGCAGGAAGAGCAATGGCCCGAGTACACTGCCTTGCGGTACACCAGCTTTGATTTCAAAATCAGCGGAGACGGAGCCATTACATCTTACAGCGAATTTCCTATTGTAAAGGTAAGATTCCATGAGTTTGTGTGTGTACTGTGGCAGTTTTTGCCGGATTTTGAACATCAGACCCTCCAGCCAAACTCTATCGAAAGCCTGGGCAACGTCGAGAAAGACAGCCGCACAGTATTCTTTTAGTTCGAATGCTGTTCGTATTTCGGATGTTATGCGATTGACTTGTTCAATTGTACCATGTTTTTCGCGGAAGCCAAACTGGTGTGAAGGGATTGTGTTCTCCGATGCCAGAAATGAGTTTAGGCGGATCTGCAGGACCTTTTCAAAAAGCTTCGAAAGACATGGCAGCAAACTAATTGGCCTATAGGATGATGGCTGGGTTTTGTCCTTTCCCACTTTAGGAATCATGATGATAGTGGACTTTTTCCATGTTCTTGGGAAGTAGCCAATTTTTATTATAGAGTTGAACAGTTTGCAGATATATTGTATGGCGATGATAGGGAGTTCTAGGATCATTTTCGGTGTGACTAGGTCATGGCCAGGGGCTTTTTTCGGCTTTATGTGGTTTTTAATAACTGCAGTGATCTCGTCCGATTGGAGTTCCGAGTACTCACTATCCGTTAATGTGTTCGAAGGGGGAAGTACAGATGAGTTTGATGTTGGATTTGGCTGGAAAACCATTTTAAGATGTGTGGCAAATACGGATGCCCTCTCTTCGTCACTGCGGGCCCATCCACCGGTTGGACTCCTTATCGGTGAAATTGTCTCTGTAGGAGCGCTTAAAGTTGGGTGGGCTTTCCACAGAGGATGTTTAGTGCTGGTTGGACTGAGCTTTTCTATGTATTTCCTTTGAGCCCAGCTTTCCTCTTGTCTTAACGCCTTGGAGAGGTTGCGATTAGCTTGCCTTAGGCGAAGTTTTGCTGCTGGTGATCGAGTAATCTGCCATTCTCTTCTTAGACGTCGTTTTTCCGTTACTAATTGTTCTATCCGCCGGTTCGTAGGCCTGTCAACAGGTTTGGTGTAAGAAGAGGCATGTGGAGTAGATACTCTTGCTGCAGCTCCCATCATCGACTCAAGTGCAGAGACGCACATATCAATGTCCTCTGCAGCATCCAGTTTCGGCGAACAGTCAATGTGGGCACTCATGTACATTTTAAATTTAAGCCAATTTGTTTTGTTGTTTGTAAGCCTATATGGGCGATCAAGTACTTGAGGTCTTGTTAATAATGTGAATAGCACTGGAGAGTGATCGGAAGTTAAATCTAGTAGTGTTTCCGCAGTGATCCGATTACGTGGAATCCTCTTGGTTACTGCGAAATCAATCAAGTCAGGCACTTTCTGTGGATCTGTGGGCCAATAAGTAGGCCTACCCGGTGAGACGCAATCCATCTTATTGAGAGGGTTGACTATTGTGTTGTACAACTGCTTTCCTTTAGGATTTACCAGGCGAGATCCCCAGTGCGTATGTTTGGCGTTATAGTCCCCTGCTGCAATGAAGCGATCTCCGAGTGTGTTAAAGAAATCGGTAAATTCCTTTTCAGAGATTGAGAAGCGTGGTGGGCAGTACAGGGCGACCAATGTAGTGTTGCCGCAGCTGGTTTGGACGGTTATAGCAGTTGCTTGTAGGTGCTGTGTTTCAAATCTGTTGAGGAACGAGTGTTTTATACGGTTTTTGATTAGGATACCGGTCCCGCCATGAGCTTTTCCGTCTGGATGGTTTGTTGCGTAGAAGGTATATTTTGGTATTTGAAAATTATTTTTTGATGTTAAATGTGTTTCCGAAATCAGCAAAACGTCGATTTCACTTGAGTCTAGGAATAGTTGCAGTTCATTTTTGTGCTTGGAGATGCCGTTAGCATTCCAAAGACATAGACGTAGGGAAGCCATTATTTATTCTCGATAAGCTTCTGGATAAGCAGGTTTTGATTCCGCATTAGTTCGTGCATACAGTTTTGCATGAACGTCATAAAAGTGGTCATGTTTTGATTGAGTGAGATCAATAGGGCCTCTAGACCACTTGGAGTTTGCTGGCCAAGCTCTGGTGCGCTAGGTTGCGGATTCTGTAGATGGCGGAGTGACGGGGTCTCTTTCGCGGGCTCCGTCTGTCCAGTTCGGAGCACACTAGCGAAGGATACACTAGGACTGGTTGTAGCAGTCATGTTGGATGTAGTTTTGGAGGCGTTGAAGATGATTTTTGGTCCGGCTGGGGGTTTGCGCCCGTTTAGGTGTGATTTAAGATCCTTAAAGACAGGACATCCTCTGTACTTGGCCGTGTGGTTCCCTCCACAGTTGCTGCATAGTCTTAGTGCGACGTTGTTTCTGTCCTTGGTGCAAATTCCACCTTCATGATGTTCGCCGCAGCCAACACACACTGACCTAAGATTGCAATTGTTAGAGGTGTGGTTGTATTCCTGGCAGTTTTTACACTGCGGTGGTTGGCGTCTCTTATGGGGCTCCTCTACGGTGATTCTTCTGTGCAGTAGAAGCTGTAGGTTGTAGATCGGGTGCACTTCATTTGGCTTCGACCGCTTTGCATCTGGTTGGAGCTCGATTTTAAAGAGCGGTTGTGCGACTTTATTCCTGTTGATGATGTTGACAACGGACTTGACCGCAAACCCTTTTTCGACCAACGCGTCTGCTATTTCTTGAGTAGGGACCGATGGCTCAATCCCCTTTAACACAACCTGGAGCCCTTTACTGCTTTTTAGTTAATAGGTATAGAAGTTGATGTTAGCATTACGGAGGTACTTTTCGATGATGCGGAAATTGTCCTCAGTTTGGGCTTGACATTTAATTTCTTTAATGTTACCCCAGGGGGGTTACAACAAAGTTATTTGCCCCTACTGTTTCTACTAGCTTCGAAATCAGGGCGCTGCAGTTGGCTCCACGGATGTGTAAAGGGGGTGGTCTAGCCGATTTAACTTTATCTACAGCGCCGGCTTGATCGTCTTGCTGATCGGCAAGAATTTTAAAACGATTCCCGCTAAGGGGTGCTACTCGTTCATTTGGTTTGGTTATTTTCGGCGTATTGCCACTTTTTTTCTTGTGCGGGCTTAGCTTCCGCTTAGTTATTTTAATATATCTGTCCATTCCAGTTTGGACAGAAGTCGTTGGGTTTACTATTGTGGCTGACTCTGGGCGACTTGTCGTTGACGGCTTGAGGCAGGTCAATACTTCGGCAGACGTTGCAGTAGTTGCTGTCAACGAGCTGACGGTGCTGGTTGGTGCAATCGGTGACCCAGTTATCGATATTGATGGAGAAGCACACTGCTCTCTCCACGGTAGGCTGCTGTTAATTGCTGAGTGGCTGGCACTTTCGGTGTTATTGCTTACGTTAGCATTCGGTGGGGTCGGCGACACCACCGAAAAGTACGCGTTGTTGCGTTGGACCGAGAGTCGACGCTCACATTGTTGTTGTACAATTAGTTCTTGTAGCTGTTGCTGGTGGGGATTGAGAGAGCTTGGGCCCGAATTGGTGGACATGGCTTTTGTAAAAATTACGCACTTTGTTGTTGCAACTTAGTATTTATTGCTATTAGAGCAATCGAATAGCAATATGATTGTAAATAGGCGTCTCTGAGGTGACTGAGAGCCCTACACAACTTTTTGCAAACGCAGACTTTTTTTTTTTTTTTTATTACACTCAATTTTTGCGGAGTGCATTAAAAAACACGTCTGCACACGGCGGCAGTTGAATTGAATATGATACTTAACATAATTTCTTACAGCTGTCACCGGAAAGATCTCTCTCAAGTGCAGAGACGCACATATCAATGTCCTCTGCAGCATCCAGTTTCGGCGAACAGTCAATGTGGGCACTCATGTACATTTTAAATTTAAGCCAATTTGTTTTGTTGTTTGTTGTTAATAATGTGAATAGCACTGGAGAGTGATCGGAAGTTAAATCTAGTAGTGTTTCCGCAGTGATCCGATTACGTGGAATCCTCTTGGTTACTGCGAAATCAATCAAGTCAGGCACTTTCTGTGGATCTGTGGGCCAATAAGTAGGCCTACCCGGTGAGACGCAATCCATCTTATTGAGAGGGTTGACTATTGTGTTGTACAACTGCTTTCCTTTAGGATTTACCAGGCGAGATCCCCAGTGCGTATGTTTGGCGTTATAGTCCCCTGCTGCAATGAAGCGATCTCCGAGTGTGTTAAAGAAATCGGTAAATTCCTTTTCAGAGATTGAGAAGCGTGGTGGGCAGTACAGGGCGACCAATGTAGTGTTGCCGCAGCTGGTTTGGACGGTTATAGCAGTTGCTTGTAGGTGCTGTGTTTCAAATCTGTTGAGGAACGAGTGTTTTATACGGTTTTTGATTAGGATACCGGTCCCGCCATGAGCTTTTCCGTCTGGATGGTTTGTTGCGTAGAAGGTATATTTTGGTATTTGAAAATTATTTTTTGATGTTAAATGTGTTTCCGAAATCAGCAAAACGTCGATTTCACTTGAGTCTAGGAATAGTTGCAGTTCATTTTTGTGCTTGGAGATGCCGTTAGCATTCCAAAGACATAGACGTAGGGAAGCCATTATTTATTCTCGATAAGCTTCTGGATCAGCAGGTTTTGATTCCGCATTAGTTCGTGCATACAGTTTTGCATGAACGTCATAAAAGTGGTCATGTTTTGATTGAGTGAGATCAATAGGGCCTCTAGACCACTTGGAGTTTGCTGGCCAAGCTCTGGTGCGCTAGGTTGCGGATTCTGTAGATGGCGGAGTGACGGGGTCTCTTTCGCGGGCTCCGTCTGTCCAGTTCGGAGCACACTAGCGAAGGATACACTAGGACTGGTTGTAGCAGTCATGTTGGATGATCTAACAGCCTTGGCGAAGAAAACCTCCGGTGTAGTTTTGGAGGCGTTGAAGATGATTTTTGGTCCGGCTGGGGGTTTGCGCCTGTTTAGGTGTGATTTAAGATCCTTAAAGACAGGACATCCTCTGTAGTTGGCCGTGTGGTTCCCTCCACAGTTGCTGCATAGTCTTAGTGCGACGTTGTTTCTGTCCTTGGTGCAAATTCCACCTTCATGATGTTCGCCGCAGCCAACACACACTGACCTAAGATTGCAATTGTTAGAGGTGTGGTTGTATTCCTGGCAGTTTTTACACTGCGGTGGTTGGCGTCTCTTATGGGGCTCCTCTACGGTGATTCTTCTGTGCAGTAGAAGCTGTAGGTTGTAGATCGGGTGCACTTCATTTGGCTTCGACCGCTTTGCATCTGGTTGGAGCTCGATTTTAAAGAGCGGTTGTGCGACTTTATTCCTGTTGATGATGTTGACAACGGACTTGACCGCAAACCCTTTTTCGACCAACGCGTCTGCTATTTCTTGAGTAGGGACCGATGGCTCAATCCCCTTTAACACAACCTGGAGCCCTTTACTGCTTTTTAGTTAATAGGTATAGAAGTTGATGTTAGCATTACGGAGGTACTTTTCGATGATGCGGAAATTTTCCTCAGTTTGGGCTTGACATTTAATTTCTTTAATGTTACCCGGGGGGTTACAACAAAGTTATTTGCCCCTACTGTTTCTACTAGCTTCGAAATCAGGGCGCTGCAGTTGGCTCCACGGATGTGTAAAGGGGGTGGTCTAGCCGATTTAACTTTATCTACAGCGCCGGCTTGATCGTCTTGCTGATCGGCAAGAATTTTAAAACGATTCCCGCTAAGGGGTGCTACTCGTTCATTTGGTTTGGTTATTTTCGGCGTATTGCCACTTTTTTTCTTGTGCGGGCTTAGCTTCCGCTTAGTTATTTTAATATATCTGTCCATTCCAGTTTGGACAGAAGTCGTTGGGTTTACTATTGTGGCTGACTCTGGGCGACTTGTCGTTGACGGCTTGAGGCAGGTCAATACTTCGGCAGACGTTGCAGTAGTTGCTGTCAACGAGCTGACGGTGCTGGTTGGTGCAATCGGTGACCCAGTTATCGATATTGATGGAGAAGCACACTGCTCTCTCCACGGTAGGTTGCTGTTAATTATTGCTTACGTTAGCATTCGGTGGGGTCGGCGACACCACCGAAAAGTACGCGTTGTTGCGTTGGACCGAGAGTCGACGCTCACGTTGTTGTTGTACAATTAGTTCTTGTAGCTGTTGCTGGTGGGGATTGAGAGAGCTTGGGCCCGAATTGGTGGACATGGCTTTTGTAAAAATTACGCACTTTGTTGTTGCAACTTAGTATTTATTGCTATTAGAGCAATCTAATAGCAATATGATTGTAAATAGGCGTCTCTGAGGTGACTGAGAGCCCTACACAACTTTTTGCAAACGCAGACTTTTTTTTTTTTTTTTTATTACACTCAATTTTTGCGGAGTGCATTAAAAAACACGTCTGCACACGGCGGCAGTTGAATTGAATATGATACTTAACATAATTTCTTACAGCTGTCACCGGAAAGATCTCTCTCCGTGGGATGCTTAAGTGTTTGGTTAAAAAATTATTTTTTTTTCACGGTATATGGATGACCAGTTTAATAAAGAGAGAATTAAAGCAGTTTTCCTTGCTCTCGTCTAAATAACATGAAACATTGAATTTTCTTTTTTTTATGAATTTTAAATTCGTTTTATACCCTTGCAAAAAGGGTATATTAATGTGGGATTGTTAATTCCCTCATTATTTATTTCAATATTATTTAAGAATGTGATTTTCTTATTTATTCTTATTTATTAACAATGTTTTCTTGTATTAGGAATACATATATATTTATTATTATTATAATGATTTTAGTGATAAATATGTGCGCGATGTGATCGAGGCGAGAGTATGATTGCGAGTTTTTTTTCAACGCTTCTGCTTTATTTGCTGATGAGTGAGTCGGCCAGATAGGTACGGCCTGTCAAAATATTAAAAGGTGTAACTTTTGAACGGGGTACACTTGTTGCTATCATTAATGCTGTATATCTTGTCTGTTGCAATATCCTTAAATGCATTAGATGTGAATGCTGCTCCCCTGCCAGAAATTATTCTCACGGGGTTACCAAAAATTATGGCCTGCTTTTCAAGACAACTACATTTCGTACTTTAAAATTAGTGCTTCTGCCAATATCTTCTACATTATATGTCGAGATAATTTTTGGCCGAAACATATAATAGTTAAGGAATATACTGTAAAGAAAAAAAAATATCGGCAACCGATTCGTCTGCCAACAACAACAACTAATACTACTCCTGCCACATCAGCATCTGCTGGTGTGTCAAAAAACTAGCTTCGTCCTTACCAGAACGTTAGAGGACTGATATCTAAACTTCCTAATCTCTATGTAGATAGTCTTTCTCTTGAGCATAACATTCTAGCTTTTACAGAGACGTGGCTAAAACCGATGCTGATGCATCGGTTTTTCCCACAAACTTTTCTATATTCAGACGTGACCGGATTTCTCGCATAGGTGGTGGCGTTTTGATAGCTGTTGATGCTGCTTTATCATCTGAAATGATTCAATTTTCTAGTACCCAGGAGATTGATTATGTCGGTGTTGAAGTAAATTTTAAATCTTTTAATGCTTATATTACTTGTTCCTATATTTCACCATTGTCAGACATGGTGGTATATTTAAATCATTTAGAGGCAATTCAGTTTGTCTCCTCTTTAGTTTCCAGTCAAGACATGTTCATAGTTGTAGGTGATTTTAATTCACCCGCTTTAGCATGGTCACCAACAGATGAATGTACCATGTTGTTGCCCTCTATGCACATGACTTTATTGATGGTCTTCTAGGCTTATCTTTATCCCAAGTCAATCCTGTCTTAAATTCTAATGGAAAATCGTTAGATCTTATTTTTGTATTGGAGCGGCTTAACAAACCTCCCTGGTTCTCTCGAGAGTTATTCAATTTGAAAAATGTAAAGATTCTATATTATAAGAAGTTTCAAAAAACACGTGGTTCATGAGATTACGCTCTGTATACAGTCGCTCGTTCAAAATTCACGATGCGTAATACACAATGCTATAAGAATTATCTTCAGCGGTGTAAGCTTCAGTTTTCTTCTGACCCTTAACAATATTATAATTTTGTTAATTCCAAACGTAAGACCTCTGTGCACCCATCTTTTTTGTCTTTTCAAAATAAAAAAGCGAGCACTGATCAGGCAATTGCCGATATGTTTGCGAGTTTTTTCAAAACAACTTATTCCTCAACGGAGCAAGTCCGTATCCTTATCATTTAGAAAAGGCTAATTGCATTAGCGAACTTAAATTAGTTAAACCCGTTTATTCTCCGGGGCCAGATGGTCTTCCTGGATGTGTACTCAGGTTCTGTGCAAACGCATTATGTAAACCCATTTTAAAATTGTTTCTATTGTCTGTCGAATCTTCCTCTTTCCGAAGCCTCTAACTTTAGGGGTATCTCAAAATTGTCCGCTATTCCGAAAGCTTTTGAGAAAATTATAACTTCTCAATTGCAACATTTTTGCAGCTCTATTATTTCGCCATCCCAACATGGGTTTGTGAAACGTAGATCTACAACCACTAACCTTTTAGAATTTACATCAATAATTATCAAGGGGTTCAAAAATGGTAAACAAACTGATGTCATATACACTGACTTCAGCAAAGCCTTTGATTCCGTTAATCATACCCTATTACTTTCGAAGCTGAGCGACATTGGGTTTCCACCCCTTTTCCTATCTTGGGTTCGAGAATATTTAACAAATAGAAAACAGAAGGTACTTTTTAAGTCTTCTTTTTCCGTTTCCATTCCTGTGACTTTTGGTGTACCTCAAGGTAGTCATCTTGGCCCTCTCCTTTTCACATTATTCATTAACGATCTTCCATCAGTCATTGTTCATTCGCGTGTGCTTTTTTTCGTAACTCTCCTCAACTGGTCACTTATTTTCTAAACAATAGCTCTTTAGAACGTCTAAATAATATAAATGATTTGGGCGTACTTATGGACCATAAGTTAAATTTTAACACCCATATTTCCACCACGGTCTCAAAGGCCATGAGTGTCCTCGGTTTCATTAAAAGATGGTCAAAAGAATTCGATGACCCCTATACAACTAAAGTTCTTTTTACTTCGCTTGTCCGTCTAACTAACCGTAGAACTATGCTTGGTGTCATTTTCATGCACAAGCTCCTAATTGGTAATATCGACTCCTAATTGGTAAATCTGTCGGTACCATGTAGACGAAGTAGACATCCTTTGATACCATTATCCCTTAGTCATTGTTCTTCTAACTATGCCATGCATGAACCTTTTAGGGTCCTCTGCTCTGATTACAACCTTTTATTCCCTGTAATATGCTCAGAGTCTTCTATTAATAAACTTAAAACATCTTACCTTTCCTATTTAGTTTATTGATAGCTATAGTATTATTTGTTTGTCTGTTTTTTCTATTGTGTATTTGTCCACGCGATTCGTGCTCGCGCGTAACAGGCTTTGTCCTGGTGTCGTAGGGGCCACTTGATCGTACTGCCTAGTACTGCATAGTATCGTCAACGTCCGCTTAATGTAATAGGTTTGTCATTTTTACTGATTGGAATTCGTTAAAGGCTTCTAGAACAAAGATTGAGCTATCACCTTGAATGTATCGCTGGTGGGCATTCCTTCAAGCAATATCGTGAAGGCAAACGTATGGCCCATGTAGATTTTCTGTCAAGGAACCTTTGCCTGATAAGAAAAAAGAGAATCAAAACAAAGTTGTAGAAAAACATGTACAGTTGATGGATATTTCTAAAAATTGGATTCAAGCCGGAACAACAACGTGATTAGGATATTTTGCAAACAATTAACAAGTTGAGTGAGTTGAGTTCTAAAGATTTAGCTGCAACTTATGAGATGAGAGCTAATGTGCTTTACAGAAAAATTCAAAGAAATTGTTGGACTCGTTGTTTGCCAGTCATTCCAAGAACCTTTAGGTGGTCTGTAATAAACCAAGTACACGAATCGATCTTACACTTAGGTTAGGAAAAGACCCTAGATAAAGCGTAAGAGCATTACTGGTTTACGGGAATGGCGAAGTTCGTTCGAAACTTTGTAGACAATTGCATCACTTGTAGGGTGACAAAATCAGCGTTCGGAGAAGTCCAAGTGGAACTGCATTCGATCCCGAAGATTAGCATATCTTGGCACACGTTGCATACAGATATCACTGGAAAACTAAGTGGCAAGAACGATCGTAAAGAGTATGTCATAGTTCAAATCGATGGTGTTACAAAATATTTTTATTTGTACCACACTTATAAGCTTGCGCTATTTGAAGAACCTTTTCGATTAGTGGCTGATCAAGGCAGAAGTTTTACGGGATCGAAATTTGTCGAATTCTGTGCTTCTCAGAAAATTGAGCTACACCTGATAGCGACAGGTGTTAGCCGGGCAAATGGACAGGTTCAAAGAGTGATGACAAGATGCTATTGGAGACAAACTTAGATTTTATAAAGACAAGGCAAAAGTAGTCAGATTAAGTAAGGGAGATTATGTTTTGATTAAAAATAGTGAGCGACAACGAACTAAGTTGAACCCTAAGTTTCGTGGACATTTTATGGACATAGAAGTATTAGAAGGCGATAGATATATGTTCAAGTCCATATCAAGTAAAAGACCCACATGATAATTTACAGAGAATGCCAGAGGTGCAGGTACCAAGCGAGCTGGATATCGACAGAGATGAGTTTGATTCATCTGGTGAAACGGGTGAAACAGACCATAATGGCACAGTTGGAAGAGGCAGTGGTGAAACGGGTGAAACAGACCGTATTTAAACAGTTGGAATGGACTGTGATGAAGAGACGGCTGAAAAAGACCGTATGGACTAGTGAATGAGATACAAGGGGAATGATGTTTTTGGAAAGAGTGTTGTTGTCGATGCTACGTGGTGGTACCTTGCCGTGGATTCTTGAAACGTAAATGAGAACATAAAGAAAAGAGAATGTTTTTAAAACTAAAAGCGAAAATGTTGTTTGATAAGAATGAAAAAGGAGGTTACATAATAAGAAAGTATTGAAAACATTGTAATGTTAAATGAATTGTAAAAGAAATATAAACAAACGAATGTTCAAATAGGCAAGTAAGAAAAATATAAAATAAGAATATTAAGCTACGAAATATGTTATAGCAAATAAGAGATTTTGAATTAACATAAAAATGGATTGTCAAGCTGCATAAAACAGAATGTTTTAGGGTCAGTTGGTTAAAACAAATATGTGAAAATTATGTTTGTAAAAGTAGTTTACATTCCTGCTACTCGAGGACGTGTAATTTGTCAGGATGACCGTGTCGGACATGTAAAAGTGGTTTACATTCCTGCTACACGAGGACGTGTAATTTGTCACGATGACCTTGTCGGAGATTGAATTAGGCATTTTTAATAATTGGAATTGTGTGCCTTTTGCGAATTGATCAGTGTTGAGTAATATACTGATGTATAACTGTTTAACACTAGATAGAGTGTGGCTCAGTGTGCGGTTGAGAGAATTCCGTCTCTTTTCCTTCTGGAATTCAACCTGAACGCACGTCGAGACTCGCTGCACAAATCTAGTGAGAAATATCAAAAAAGCCAATTAGGAGCTTGTGCATGAAAATGACACCAAGCATAGTTCTACGGTTAGTTAGGGAAGGAAGGTTAATCAAGAGAAGTCTACTAGAATACGAAGGCAAATTGACATTGCGATCCCAGCTTAAGCCACGAAGAGCAAATAGCAAGAACAGCTTTTGAACGGATTCAAGTCTAATCTGGTGCGACTCATATTGAGGTGACCAAATGCAAGATCCATACTCTAAAATAGGACGGACAAGCGAAGTAAAAAGAAAAAAATTGGAGTATCGCCATGAAATTTACCAATATGATAGTATTATATATAAAATCTCAGATCCCAAATTTGAATCTGATCGGATATGTAGAACACAAGTTACAGCCGATATAAATCGGTTCGGCTTGCTGCCTACTATGTCATCATCAAATCAACAGAGCACACGCATGCACACATACAGACGCAACGCTACATAAACTATATGTGTATGCGTGCGAATCGCGCCATGCGTGTAAAAGGGGATGGGGAAGAAGAAGAAAAATTTTGAAATGATATTTAAAAGGTCCTGTGCATTAATGAATTGAGATACAGAAAAAGAGTTTGCAACATGTAAAAATATTATGGCCATGGACTGCAAGGGTATTAAACTTCGGCACAGCCGATGTTAGCTTCTTTCATATTTTTAAAACATTTCCCTACTTCAGAATGGTTCAGAAACGATTTGTCTGCTTTGTTGTCAAGTAATGCTTGCGCCACAATCTAATAAGGCGGTATAATTTTCATTTTCAATACTTACAAATATCTACATACAATCTATTATCAGAATTTAATATTATTGCTGAAACTAATAACTTACGCTCTAACTTAATTTTTCTACCAAAATTTCTCACACGCATTGTAGAACGTTAAGGTCTTTTTGTTGCTTTGAGACAATTTACATTTTCAAATATTCGTTGTCGCGCTGCCGTATAGTTCGAATATCTCACGTGAAAAGGTAATTTTGGATCACGACCTACTTGTTTAAAATTATGTTCTTCAAGATACTAGGTGCTAAGACCTACAAGCTTTCTTGGCTCATTCTGTGTCTCAATACTGACAGTTAATTTTTCGGATGCACTAGAACTGAGGGAGCTGGGTACTTCTGCACAATTTCGACAATTTCAGGTCACTGACTCCCACCACCAACGCCTCCCCTCCCTTCCATTTTAATATTTGAGCTGCCTCTTTAGACAAAATAGTGCTCTGTGACCCACTATCAATTAGGGCTTTAAGAGTTTTAAAACCTCCATTTTCTTCATTAAGGAAGGACTGTAACTCTATCCTGTATTTCTTCAAAAGGGTGTAGAGCTAGGCGTTGTTTACTGGGCAATGAAAAGACCATCTCATTAGTGCATATTTTATTCCTTTAATGTTTTAAGCATCTTGTACATAATTGTACTTTTTGGCCGTTTCATACATTTCCACACCGTTAAATTTATAGCACTGTTATGCTTAATGCGCGGCAACTTTTCAAATCGGACAGTTATTTTCAAAAGCCGCATATGAAACCACTTAGCGTGCTCATGGCACTTAGCGAACAATATCTTGGCTCCAAGTATTCCATGACATCAAATAGTATTTGAACTTTCCTTGTTTTTCTTAATTGACTCTCATATTATTGTAAAGCCTCCCTGTCGAATTTCCTAAGTATGAGTTGTGCCAATATTACGTCAACTTCATCGGACAAATTTATTTTAATTTTAATTAAGTTAACTGACTCCCTTTACACTTTTTGCGGGTTCATTGTTGATCATCGGTAAATCGACGATCCGATTTAACTGCTCGGAGAACACTCTTCGATTATTTTCATACCGCTTGGTTAACAATTCCCAAGCAGCATTATAATTGTTAGCTGAACCTGACAATAGCTGAGCTAACATACTCTTCGCTTCGCTTTAGCGCGGATTTGAAATAATTGAACTTAAGAGTAGGACTCAGATCCTCGTTTTTTTTTTTCAATTAATTCCCCAAACAATTCCACAAACAGGTCCCAGTCTCTAGGATTTTCAGAAAATGTGGGTACCTGGATTTTCGCAACATCGGTAGTTCGCCTCTCCCGGTAACATTCTCAATCTTACTTTCCTTGCTTCCTTGTTCCTTGTTCTAACCCTGACAATGAATTCTGGACATCAAATTCTAAATCATCCATAGAATTCTTAAATTTTGCATCTTTTGCACCTGGCACGCTTGCACTTTCTCTTATAAACATTTGATCTTTTTAATATATAAGTTAAGACCAGGCATGCTATAAATCTATAAATATTTTATGGCCGCGCCCACACTCATCTTACAATAGTCAAGTCTCGTCATAACGGGCATTGGCACAAACAATAACTACCAGACTAAACATTCCTATGGGAAAGGTGTCGTGTTCAGTACATCAGACAGCAAGTCGCCCAATTCTACAATTCGGGAATAAACAGATCAAGTTCGGTACACCAGACTTCAAGGCGCCTAAATCAATTCATCGATAAACAGATCCCACGCCAGCGTTGGATTTTTGGACTCAGCAGACGTCGCTGTCACCAACGACTCCCAACACCAGAGTCTAATCCAAACATAATCGATCAACCCAAAATCAGTCTTCAACCTTAGTGCAACTTGTAACTTCGTAGGAGCTCCGCAATCCTTGTTCATAGTAAAAAAATCAAAAATTAAAAATCAGTAAAAAAGGAAACAGAAGAATCAAAAGAAGAAAATCAATTTGTTAAGTTCTAAAAGAAAACAAAAGAATCAAAAGAGGAAAATCAATTAGTTAAGTTTTATAAGAAAACAAAGTATCAAAAAAGAAAATCAATTAGTTAAGTTTTAAAAAAAAAAAAAAAAAAAAAAAAATTCAACTAACTCCTAAAAATATTTATCCCTACTAACAACTATCCTGTGAACCAAAAGCCATTTCCAACCGCGCCGCGAACTTGCCCATTCTTACAAAAACCTGATTACATATTCGACGCGATTGTGTTACGTATCTGTTTTTCTTTTGAGTGAAATACTTCCCCTTTGAAATTGAAAAATGCCTGATGATAGTTGGGTAAAAGGAAATCGTCAAACTACAGAGCCACAAATGGCATCAACCTCAGGTTCTGCAGGTAGAAATATAGAAGCAGTTTCTATCCAAGGCTTGGATGCAGCTATAGATGTTATATTAGCAGCTAGAATGGAGAATTATATTGAGAGCTTGATCTCGTCACAATCAGAAAACCCAATATATAAAGATTTAACCATAAATTTAAATGACAATTTTAACGATTTTGAAAGGGTTCCAGATGTAGTGAAAGGACTTAGAGAATTTTCAGGTAATCCAGCAGAGTTTACAACATGGTTTTCTACAGCTTCACGCATAATGGAGGTTTTTGCTCCCTTACAGGGAACACCAAAATATTTCGCGATACTGTTGACGGCCAGAGACAAAATTACCGGTCATGCAGATTCAGTGTTGAAAGCAAATGATACCGCATTGCATTGGGATGCAATCTCGAAATGCCTTTTAGAAGAGTACTCGGATAGACGAGACCTAGGTACACTGGAATACCAATTATTTTCCATGAGCCAGAAGAATAGTACCATCCATGAATTCTATTATGCAGTCCACCAACAAATGTCCTTAATTATTGATCAAATCAAGAATATGGGGCACAGCCCAGAAGTTAGAATGTTCATGTCGAAACAAATAAAGGACA
Source organism: Drosophila insularis (assembly GCA_018903935.1). NCBI lineage: Eukaryota > Metazoa > Arthropoda > Insecta > Diptera > Drosophilidae > Drosophila > Drosophila insularis. The sequence goes on from JAEIFP010000924.1 coordinate 67,187, forward strand.
GAGCTTTAGATACTTTTATTAGAGGCTTGAATGGTGACCTAGCAGACAGATTAAGTATGTCGCAGCCTCTTAATCTAAAACATGCATTGCAATTAATAGATGCAGTAGATACGTGCCAAAAATTCTATTGGCCTCGGTTATCAATACCCTCGTCCGAATATATCACATAAAGCAGTACAACACAATAAGAACAATATGTTCCCTCAACCAACGTACCCTCCAGTACTTCCCCCTAAACCCCACATTATTACAAACTGGTATAACCCCAGACAGATACAGAGTTATAATATTCCTCAGAATAATCCGTTCCGAAATAATAACCAGCCATTCTTTAACGCACCACCTAGACCATTCACCCCGAAGCCGCAACCAAAACCTACTCCAATGGAAGTAGACGTTTCCATCATGACCAGAAAAGTAAACTACATAAACAGACCAAATACCAATCCGTCACAACAGCCAATTTTGTTGTAAAGAGTAAACCAGCCTATAACAAATTTTCCGAATAAAATTCAAAGACAGTTCCACATTGGAGCTGAAGCACAAAATGAATCATATAGTACTCCAATGCAAAAAGAACCTCAGGTTAAGATGTCGGAAGTTCAGTCCGAATATCAAGAGCAAGATGATTATTTCCAAGTAGTTCTATATTCACAGTTTTCAGAGTATCAGCAACAGCAAGAATATTTCACCGCTCAAGGTGATATGTCCGATTTAATTCCGCAAAATAAAGAGGTATCACAAACCATAGGTCAAGATCCTCTCCCACAAATTGAGGATGCTGTCAATTTTTTAGGATGAAATATTTCTCTTTGCCGTACTTTTTAGTCCGGGACAAAGACGGAACAGTATAAAATTTTTTAATAGACACCGGTTCAAAAAAAAAAATGAAGTAAGTAAGTCGTCTCGCCGACTTGGATATACCATACACCAGTAAAACGAATATTTTAAATTTGTAATAACCAATGCATTTTCGTATTTTTAAAAAAATCTGTTTGCATGCTTTTTAGAAGCATATCTTAGTATTTCGCTCACTCAAGCATTCGAGCACCCTAGCGCCCCCACCAGCCAACGGCCAACTCCGGCCATATGGAAAAACGTTTATATGCATAACTTGGCTATTTTTAGTCCGATTTTGATCAAATTTGGTATTTTGCTTGATATTAGTATCAAATTTAAATGTGCTAAATTTGACAGTTAATTTTTCGGATGCACTAGAACTGAGGGAGCTGGGTACTTCTGCACAATTTCGACAATTTCAGGTCACTGACTCCCACCACCAACGCCTCCCCTCCCTTCCATTTTAATATTTGAGCTGCCTCTTTAGACAAAATAGTGCTCTGTGACCCACTATCAATTAGGGCTTTAAGAGTTTTAAAACCTCCATTTTCTTCATTAAGGAAGGACTGTAACTCTATCCTGTATTTCTTCAAAAGGGTGTAGAGCTAGGCGTTGTTTACTGGGCAATGAAAAGACCATCTCATTAGTGCATATTTTATTCCTTTAATGTTTTAAGCATCTTGTACATAATTGTACTTTTTTGGCCGTTTCATACATTTCCACACCGTTAAATTTATAGCACTGTTATGCTTAATGCGCGGCAACTTTTCAAATCGGACAGTTATTTTCAAAAGCCGCATATGAAACCACTTAGCGTGCTCATGGCACTTAGCGAACAATATCTTGGCTCCAAGTATTCCATGACATCAAATAGTATTTGAACTTTCCTTGTTTTTCTTAATTGACTCTCATATTATTGTAAAGCCTCCCTGTCGAATTTCCTAAGTATGAGTTGTGCCAATATTACGTCAACTTCATCGGACAAATTTATTTTAATTTTAATTAAGTTAACTGACTCCCTTTACACTTTTTGCGGGTTCATTGTTGATCATCGGTAAATCGACGATCCGATTTAACTGCTCGGAGAACACTCTTCGATTATTTTCATACCGCTTGGTTAACAATTCCCAAGCAGCATTATAATTGTTAGCTGAACCTGACAATAGCTGAGCTAACATACTCTTCGCTTCGCTTTAGCGCGGATTTGAAATAATTGAACTTAAGAGTAGGACTCAGATCCTCGTTTTTTTTTTTCAATTAATTCCCCAAACAATTCCACAAACAGGTCCCAGTCTCTAGGATTTTCAGAAAATGTGGGTACCTGGATTTTCGCAACATCGGTAGTTCGCCTCTCCCGGTAACATTCTCAATCTTACTTTCCTTGCTTCCTTGTTCCTTGTTCTAACCCTGACAATGAATTCTGGACATCAAATTCTAAATCATCCATAGAATTCTTAAATTTTGCATCTTTTGCACCTGGCACGCTTGCACTTTCTCTTATAAACATTTGATCTTTTTAATATATAAGTTAAGACCAGGCATGCTATAAATCTATAAATATTTTATGGCCGCGCCCACACTCATCTTACAATAGTCAAGTCTCGTCATAACGGGCATTGGCACAAACAATAACTACCAGACTAAACATTCCTATGGGAAAGGTGTCGTGTTCAGTACATCAGACAGCAAGTCGCCCAATTCTACAATTCGGCAATAAACAGATCAAGTTCGGTACACCAGACTTCAAGGCGCCTAAATCAATTCATCGATAAACAGATCCCACGCCAGCGTTGGATTTTTGGACTCAGCAGACGTCGCTGTCACCAACGACTCCCAACACCAGAGTCTAATCCAAACATAATCGATCAACCCAAAATCAGTCTTCAACCTTAGTGCAACTTGTAACTTCGTAGGAGCTCCGCAATCCTTGTTCATAGTAAAAAAAATCAAAAATTAAAAATCAGTAAAAAAGGAAACAGAAGAATCAAAAGAAGAAAATCAATTTGTTAAGTTCTAAAAGAAAACAAAAGAATCAAAAGAGGAAAATCAATTAGTTAAGTTTTATAAGAAAACAAAGTATCAAAAAAGAAAATCAATTAGTTAAGTTTTAAAAAAAAAAAAAGAAACAAAAAAAAAAATTCAACTAACTCCTAAAAATATTTATCCCTACTAACAACTATCCTGTGAACCAAAAGCCATTTCCAACCGCGCCGCGAACTTGCCCATTCTTACAAAAAACCTGATTACATATTCGACGCGATTGTGTTACGTATCTGTTTTTCTTTTGAGTGAAATACTTCCCCTTTGAAATTGAAAAATGCCTGATGATAGTTGGGTAAAAGGAAATCGTCAAACTACAGAGCCACAAATGGCATCAACCTCAGGTTCTGCAGGTAGAAATATAGAAGCAGTTTCTATCCAAGGCTTGGATGCAGCTATAGATGTTATATTAGCAGCTAGAATGGAGAATTATATTGAGAGCTTGATCTCGTCACAATCAGAAAACCCAATATATAAAGATTTAACCATAAATTTAAATGACAATTTTAACGATTTTGAAAGGGTTCCAGATGTAGTGAAAGGACTTAGAGAATTTTCAGGTAATCCAGCAGAGTTTACAACATGGTTTTCTACAGCTTCACGCATAATGGAGGTTTTTGCTCCCTTACAGGGAACACCAAAATATTTCGCGATACTGTTGACGGCCAGAGACAAAATTACCGGTCATGCAGATTCAGTGTTGAAAGCAAATGATACCGCATTGCATTGGGATGCAATCTCGAAATGCCTTTTAGAAGAGTACTCGGATAGACGAGACCTAGGTACACTGGAATACCATTTATTTTCCATGAGCCAGAAGAATAGTACCATCCATGAATTCTATTATGCAGTCCACCAACAAATGTCCTTAATTATTGATCAAATCAAGAATATGGGGCACAGCCCAGAAGTTAGAATGTTCATGTCGAAACAAATAAAGGACAGAGCTTTAGATACTTTTATTAGAGGCTTGAATGGTGACCTAGCAGACAGATTAAGTATGTCGCAGCCTCTTAAACTAAAACATGCATTGCAATTAATAGATGCAGTAGATACGTGCCAAAAATTCTATTGGCCTCGGTTATCAATACCCTCGTCCGAATATATCACATAAAGCAGTACAACACAATAAGAACAATATGTTCCCTCAACCAACGTACCCTCCAGTACTTCCCCCTAAACCCCACATTATTACAAACTGGTATAACCCCAGACAGATACAGAGTTATAATATTCCTCAGAATAATCCGTTCCGAAATAATAACCAGCCATTCTTTAACGCACCACCTAGACCATTCACCCCGAAGCCGCAACCAAAACCTACTCCAATGGAAGTAGACGGTTCCATCATGACCAGAAAAGTAAACTACATAAACAGACCAAATACCAATCCGTCACAACAGCCAATTTTGTTGTAAAGAGTAAACCAGCCTATAACAAATTTTCCGAATAAAATTCAAAGACAGTTCCACATTGGAGCTGAAGCACAAAATGAATCATATAGTACTCCAATGCAAAAAGAACCTCAGGTTAAGATGTCGGAAGTTCAGTCCGAATATCAAGAGCAAGATGATTATTTCCAAGTAGTTCTATATTCACAGTTTTCAGAGTATCAGCAACAGCAAGAATATTTCACCGCTCAAGGTGATATGTGCGATTTAATTCCGCAAAATAAAGAGGTATCACAAACCATAGGTCAAGATCCTCTCCCACAAATTGAGGATGCTGTCAATTTTTTAGGATGAAATATTTCTCTTTGCCGTACTTTTTAGTCCGGGACAAAGACGGAACAGTATAAAATTTTTTAATAGACACCGGTTCAAAAAAAAAAATGAAGTAAGTAAGTCGTCTCGCCGACTTGGATATACCATACACCAGTAAAACAAATATTTTAAATTTGTAATAACCAATGCATTTTCGTATTTTTAAAAAAATCTGTTTGCATGCTTTTTAGAAGCATATCTTAGTATTTCGCTCACTCAAGCATTCGAGCACCCTAGCGCCCCCAACAGCCAACGGCCAACTCCGGCCATATGGAAAAACGTTTATATGCATAACTTGGCTATTTTTAGTCCGCTTTTGATCAAATTTGGTATTTTGCTTGATATTAGTATCAAATTTAAATGTGCTAAATTTGATTGCACAAGGTAGAAAATTACGGGAGATAATCGAGTTTTTTCAAATTACGGGGGCGGAAAGAGGCGTGGCAAAATCTTTACACATTAAAAATGTGCGCAATTACTAAGCAAATATTCATACCAAATTTTGTGTCTCTACCTAAATTAGTTTTTGAGAAAATCGGTTTTATTTGATTCGCGGGGGCGGTAGGGGGAGTGGCAAAATTTTTATAAATACAAAATGTGCGCGTTTACTAAGCAAATATACATACCAAATTTTGTGTCTCTAGTTGCTATGGTGTTTAAGAAAATCGGTTTTATATCATTTGCGGGGGCGGTAGGGGGCGTGGCAAACATTTGAAACAAACTCGATAAGCGTACATATGACACGAGTCTACATACCAAATTTGGTGGCTCTATCTCTTATAGTCTCCGAGATCTAGGTGTTCATACAGACGGACGGGCGGACGGACGGATGGACGGACGGACAGACGGACGGACGGACGGACAGACGGACATGGCTAGATCGTCTCGGCTGTTGATGCTGATCAAGAATATACAGCTGTTATAGTGTCCGAGATCTAGGTGTTCATACAGACGGAAGGACAGACGGACATGGCTAGAATATATATACTTTATGGGGTCGGAAAAGCTTCCTTCTGCCTGTTACATACATTTTAGCGACTTTAATATACCAGTTCACCCTATGGGTGTATGGTATAATTACATACAACCAGAAATAGCCAGAAATGTAAAACCAAACGAGCACAAGTTCTATGCAAGAACTGTAAGTGGACGCATCCTAATTTCGGAACATGTCCCCTTGGGTCTTTTCAATGAACCCAACAAACCTATAATCTTTTTACTACTGCCAAATTTGAAATCGTTTCTTGGAATCTTAGGCAATGATATTAAAAGAACTTAATGTTATTATAGATGTGGGAAAAATCTATTATACGTCAACAACGCTCATGTTGTTAAAATGAGACAAATGCAAACTCAGGAAGTCCACACGATCAATTCAGATCAACTCTAGGGTCAGCAAAAATTAAAGATAGAAGCACTTCAAGAGGAATTCAAATCGCTATTCGCGAGCCCAGATATGAAGTTGACTTATGCTACCAACGTCCAAGGAGAAATTTGAACGACGTCAGACACTCCAGTCTATACAAAATATTACCCGTATCCAGCTTTGTTGAGAGAAGTAGTTGAAGAACAAATTCAAGAATTATTACAAGATGGTATAAAACGACCCTCACGGTCGCCTTATAATTCCCCTATTTGGATTGTTTCAAAGAAAAGTGACAATCTGGGAAGGAAAAAATAAAGGATGGTCATTGACTATCGGAAATTGAATACAGTCACCATTTCGGATAAATATCCAATTCCCGAAATTGGAGAGATGATTGCTCAATTGGGCAACAACAAATATTTCTCTGTCCTCGACATGAAAAGTGGATTTCATCAGATTCCTCTAAAGAAATCTGATATTGAAAAAACAGCATTCGCTGTAAACGGAGGGAAATATGAATTTACCAGACTCCCCTTCGGTTTGAAAAATTCCCCCTCAATATTTCAAAGAGCCCTTGATGACATATTAAGAGAACATATAGGAAAAATATGCTATGTTTATATCGATGATATCATTATATTCGTCATTTGGTCGAAGTATTCTCTACCTTGTCAGAAGCAAACATGAAAGTACAGGTAGATAAATGTAAATTCCTCAAACATAGTGTTGATTTCCTAGGCGTAGTAATATCAAGGGACCAACCTTGAAAAGGTGCAGGATATCAAAAACTTCCCCACACCAAAGAACCTAAAACAACTAAGGTCCTTCTTGGGTTTAGCCAGCTATTAAAGGAGATTCATTAAAGATTTTGCTAAATTAGCAAGACCCCTTACAGCTTTATTGCGTGGCGAACATGGCAGAACTAAAAAGAATGTTTCCAATAAAATCGAAATTCGTTTTGGCAAAGAAGAACATGACTCTTTTGAGAAAGTGAAAAATTCATTAATTTCATTTATTGATTTCAATCAAGAATTTCATCTGACTACAGATGCCTCGAATATAGCAATAGGTGCGCCACTAGAACAAAGCGGGAGACCGATTACATTTATATCTAGAGCGTTATCTGAGAAAACAGAAGAAAATTATGCTACAAACGAGAGGGAAATTCTCTCGTACACAGTCCACTTTTCTTTATTGTTGTTTTTCCAAATCAAAGGGTGCGCAAACTCGGACTTCGTCGGTAAGCTCGTCCCCTGAGTATGTCCACGGATCAATCCAGGCTCAGATCCCGCACGTGATTGTGGCGCACTGTTCTGACGCTACCGTCACTCAATGCGTATCCCAACAGCGTAGAGAACAATCCAGAATGTCCCTCTCCGATTTCGTTCTGGCGTGCGATGCATTAACTAGCAACTAGTTAACTAGTTTGAAGCTCGTGAGAGTGAAGCTCTAACTTCTGAAGTGCCCTTATTTTCAATTAAAATGCACTTAGAGCAGCTCTAATCCCTTTGGTCAACTGTTGAGACGGAATACTCACGTTGTCACAAGGCCTTCAGGGCCCAAACAGACGAGGAAAGCCTAGCGAACATAAGCCACATCTAGGCGAAGCACTAGGCCGCTTACGCGGTGTATGTGCGATACGGTTTATTGGCGACAGCCTAGCATGGCCCACCTTCCGCGATTTGTTCGCTGCCATTTATATCGCCAATCCGTACTTGTCACAAGTGGAGCAGCTCTACCTCTTGAACGCCAAGACGCGAGGGGAAGCGAGAACCATCGTGTCTAAGTCCCTCCTGACGAATGAGGGTTTCCAAGCCGCGTGGCGGTACAAAAATAGCCGTCTGGTTGTCAACTCCTTCAGATTCCCGCGCTGCAGACTGCGCTTCAAGGGTGTCTAACCGCTCTTGAGCGTTCTGGTGTTAGTACTGAGAATTGGGATGTCTTATTCATCGCCATATGTACCAGCAAATTGCCGAAAGCCACAATCCTCCTGTGCGAACAATCAGTGCCAAATAAGACTGTCGTCTCCACTTGGTACGATTTGAACCAATTTCTTACCGATCGGTATCGTGTACTGGATGCCACCGAAGAACATAAATCGGCCCCAAGCGTCCACATTGGCCCTTGCATATCCTCCGCGACGATGAAGCTCCAAGCGTTTTCCGCGAAAGCTCAGCTCAAACCGGCGTCTTGCAAGCTTTGCCATCGGGAAAATCACCAAATACGGCTTTGTCCAAGTTTCCTTGACATGCCTGTCCAGAGGCGTTTGGAAACCATTAGACATCAGGGACTCTGTTTGAATTGTTTTGCTCACGGCCATCAAGTGAAGGGCTGCTTAAGCGCGCATAATTGTCATACATGCAAGGAGCGTCATCATACCTTGTTGCATCCTAGCGATGTGTCCGTGTCCTCATCGTCCGCTGCGCAAGTCCCACCATTCAGCGCCACAGAGCGTCCGTCCACGAGTGGCCAGCTCACGAATGCTCAAAGTTATTTTGCATCCACCCCAGGCAGAGGGCACAGCGATTGTCACTCTTCACCATCGTGGTGTGGAGCACCATATTCGTGCGTTGATCGACTCGGGGGCCGATTCCACCTTCCTATCCGATCGTATCTTCAACATGGTCTAGCCCCCCTTTTAAGTACACGCAGTTACTGGCATGGGCCAGAGTGATGAAGGATGTGCCTATAAAGTGTGTCTGCTGATGCTGTCTCCTCCGTGTGAAAGGCTGAACAAGATTGAGGTCTCAGCTGTGGTCGTGTCCAAATTGTCGGGGGCCATCCCAGCGGCTCCATTCCTTAACACGGTTCCGACGCAGTGCCTCGATTGCCCTATGGCTGACCCGTACTACAACAAGCCCGCGCCCATCGATATGATTATCTGTGTAGACCTGTTTCCCCACATCCTCGGAGAGTGGATCAAAAAGGATATTAGTGCTTTCGTCGGGTTAGAAACTATCTTTGGATGCGTTCTGTGTGGAGCTATTATGCTGATCCTCCGGTGTCTCGATTAGGTTTCGCTGCGCAGACGCAAGTCAGTCCGGAAACAAAACTTGTGCTCCTCAGCAAGTTTTGGAAGGTGGAAGACCTTCCCGCCAAGCCGGAAAAGGAGGATGACGTATTCTGCAAGCGGAATTTCCAGGAGACCACCCGAAGAAGGAAGGACGGCCGATTAGTGTCGACTTGGGTCATTCAAGACCGATCGCGCTGGCCCAATTCCTACGAAATAAAGCACGTCTTCTCAAGGATTGCGTCCTAAAAACGCAGTACGATGCCATCGTTCAGGAGTATAGGAATTGGGCCATATGATTCGGGTGACGCCACCTGAGGATGGGAAAAACTTCTATGTCCCCCATCCGGCAGTGTTTAGGCCCGACAGCACCACCACCAAGGTACGCGTGGTATTTAATGCTTCGAGCCCATGCATACGAGGGATCAGCCTTAACGATGTCTTGCACACGGGGCCTACTCTCCAGGCCGATCTCACTCTTCAAGTACTAAAATGGCGGTTCTTTCAGTTCGTTTTTAATGCCGACATCACGCAGATGTATCGACAAATCCGAGTCGACCCCAGGCATACCCCTTTTCAGCGGATCCTCTACCGAGGTCGTTGCGGCAGTATTCAGGACTATGAGCTACAAACTGTCACGTTTGGGGTTAACTGCGCGCTGTTCCTGGCGATCCGAGTCCTGTTACTATTGGCACGAGGTGTGCAATCGATGTATCCTCAGGCGAGCGAAATCCTTCGGAACTACTTGTATGTTGATGATGTCCGAAGACGGCGCCCGTCTCGCCATACAAGAGCTTCAAACAGCCCTTCAATCTGCGGGCCTTCCGCTTCGGAAGTGGACTGTCCTTCAGGCTATCCCAACGGAGCAACTACTGCGAGAGGACTTTCTCGAGTTGGAAGACGCGAGCACTGCGAAAACCTTGGGAATTCGCTGGCAAGCCGCCGAGGACGTCCATTGAAGGAGTCGATCTCCACAAGGCAGGTTGTGTCCCATATCGCTAAACTCTTCGACCCCGCCGGCTGGCTAGCCCCATTTGTAATTCGAGCGAAGCTATTCATGCAGCAAATCTGGTTAACCGAACTTGGCTGGGATGACGCTCTGCCGCCTCTCCTCTCAACTCCTCAACCCCCGTTGGCTAAACAGCAGTTTTAGACCGACGCCACCATTGTATTGGCTTGGCTTAATAAGCCCCCGTGCAGTTGGTCCACCTTTGTGGCCAATCGAGTATCGAGCATCTCCAAAAGCACCAGTGCCCAGTGCTTGTCACACGTGCGTTCCGAGGACAACACCGCTGATCTGGCAAGCCGTGAAGTCTCCGAGCTGTCGGCCACTAGCCTCTGATGGTATGGGCCGGACTGGCTTCGGCGGGATCCCGAGTACTGGCAAACTCTCAGTAGTGAACTTCCAGACACCCAACTGGACCAACGAGTACAGTGCCACACCACCGCGACCCCGAAGACGCTAGCTAACCGTTCTCGGACTATGGTAGGGCATTGCGCACCGCATACATCCTACACTTCGCCACCAAAAGGATTTCGACGCCTTCCACGGTCCACTTCACCAATGACGAATTGCTCGTCGGATTCTCCCATCGCATCACGTTGCATGGCGGCAATCAACTAATGGAACGGTATCTGCGAACCAAATTCTGGATTCCACGGATTAAGAATCTGGTGAAGTCCCACATCAAGGGGTTCGGATGTTCGGATGGGTAGTCTCCGGCTCTTGTGGATAGATTCCAGCGCCTAGAGGCGCTCCAGGACGCTGCCGTTTCCTTTAAATCGAACTATTGCGTGTGTGAATAAATCATCTGTAATTATTTAAAAGCTCACCAATTCAGAAGAAATTGGCACCCGCCAACTATTTGTATTTTTATTTAGATCCTTCCGTCCCTCCACGAACAACATCTAACATACTCTAGTGTAACATTATCAAATTATAAATCCTATTCTAAAAACGCCAATAAAGAAGAAGAAAAAGAAGAATCAATACACTATCCTCCTCCAGAGTTCAAATATGAAGCATTCGCACACGAAATAAATAACAGTATCGAGGAAAGAACCGAATCTCGACTCGATCATTCAAATTCAGATGAAATAGAAAAGTTAAAAAAATTTTGCATGGCTTACCGATATCAAGTATCGGAAAGGTGAAAATTTAACCTTTACCAGTACAATAAAACATAACATTCGAACTAACCAAAAAGAGCCAATTTACAAACACACGTACAATTACCCACAAGTTTTTAACGAAGAAGTCAATAAACAAATTAATTAATTATTCAAAAATCGAATATGCTCCATTGTTCGCCAAACCTAGATCCATGGATCGAACCTAAGAAAGAGGACGCATCAAAAGAACAAAAGTTCCGCCTTGTGTTTTGACTAGCGTGGTCTCAATAAGATTACTAAACGTGATAAAAAATGTATCAGCAACATTCCAAAGATCTAATCTATGAAGATTGATTAGTGTATGAAGACGATATAATTGTTTATTCCACCTCACTAGAAGAACATTTTGCATCACTAAAAAGAGCCTTTGTTAAATTGCGCATATAAAGTCAAAGAAAGTCTAAGATTGCCGATTTCTAAAACCCCAAAAGAAATAAAATCATTCTTAGGTTAATGCAGATTCTTCCGCAAATTCATTCCCAATTTCGCACATAACTCTTGCATTGAAAAAAGGAGCAAAGGTAAACATAAACGACCCAGACTATACTTAATTCTTTGAATATTTATAATGTCTCCTCCATCCCATACTTGCATACCCTGATTTAAAAAAAACATTTTTTCTGACCACAGAAGCTTTCTAGCTTAAGGCGCGTTCATTTTATAGTATCATAGTCCTATCTTTTATGCTAGTAGAATGAACATGAACTTAATTATTCAGCAATAGAAAATCTATCGTATAGACACTTCGAAATCTTAAGCGGTCAGAAACCCCTTGTCTAGTTGGACAATATCAAAGAACGAAGCTTGAAATTACGGATATAAAATATAAAATTGAATTAATTCGAGTACAAAATAAAATGCCATTTCCAGAATAAAAGAAGATGAAAATCTTTTACATGAAGAAATAAGCAGCTCCAGAGCGACAGTACCCAGTACTCAAGAAGATAATCAAAGCCTAATAGCCTATTTAGAAAAATCTGAATTACTTACTTACTCACTTTCTTCAGAAAACAAAGATAGAAATATCATTCGTGGAATATCAAGGAATATTTATGCTCAAAATATAAATCACTTTATATTCAAAATGACACTGATTTTTAAATACTACAAGAAGCATATGGTGAAATGTTCTATACAGCGAAACAAAAACATTAAGAACCACTTACAAATTAAAAGACGTTCCCACTTATGCAGAATTCACAGAAATTGTCCTAAACAACTGTTTAAGATTAAACACGGTGTTCATCAGAGATGGCTTCACCAAATCAGATGCACTGAAGAATCACACAAAACGAAACAAAAACATAAAACAAAAATAAGTCATAAAGACTAAAATACAATATGACAAATATTGATTGAAAACCAAAAAAACATGCATTCACACTCTGTGGAAAACACTTAAGATTATAACAACGGCGAGTTATCAAGTAACGAACACTGAGCATGAAGTATAAATAATTTTCAAACCCCGAAAAACATGGGTCATTAAAATAAGTAATTTGGAGAACAATTGTCGCCTTCTAGATTCTAAGACTTCATTTATATACACAACACTTTTGTAAATAAAACCAGTTCATATTTTGAATTTAGCGAATGAAGATCGGGTTATTATTTCCTTCTCCCTAGAAGCCCTATTGATTTTGGTCCTTCTCCCACCAGTATTAAGAGACCCTGAGAGTGAATCAGCTCCTTAAAGTCTGAATTCTTTTGCAAGTGTAGCAAAATAAAATAACTCTTGTTTCCCAACACCAGTGGTAAGAGACAGAGTATAATATAAAAGCAAAATATTGCTTAATAAATAAAATGGCGTGCGTCCGATTTTAAAGGCAGTTTGGCTAGTGGAGCAACTGTAGTAATTACAGCGGCGGGATGGTTATTTTTATATGTGGCGTTTTCGAAGCCCTAATATCGAAAAAGAAAAGTTAACTAGTATATATATACACTAAACTTAGTTGCGCGTCGGCAACTACAAACAGCAGCAGAACAACAAGATAGTTGTAAACAAGCGGCCGCTGGAGAACGTACACTGCCAATACAAGGAAATGTGGTGCGATGACCGGCACCGGTACCGCCTGAGCCCATAGACCCTGGACGACAGCAGCTAAGCAAATACACAGCTAAAAAAAAGGGTAAAAAAATAATACTGCTCTACCGAGGGTCGAGATAAAGAAGCCAACGAAAAAGTGGCCGAATGACTGCGAGGGACCCCTAGGCACTGCCTTTTGCCTCTGGCACCCGTTCCCCAACAAAAAAGGAGCCTGTGTAGCCAGCATCGGTACCGTCTGGCATGTCAACCCAGACGTCTGGCAGACCCGGGAATGGTGAACCGACAGCTCAACATAGTGTGCACAACAATATTTAACTTAAAAAAAAAATACAATGCACTGCGATGCATAAATAAAATAAATTTTAAGAAAAAACGTAAAACGGAAGCGATAATTGCATCGATAATTGAGGTTAATAATCTATGAATACCTAATCATGAAAAATTGCACCAGAAGGGGACTTTCGATCATCACGACTACAAAAATAAAGTACATGAAGAAGTGTTAAAGATAGTTGTCAAAATTATAGCCATATCAGGAAAACCAGGCACTAGTAAGTCGGTGTTAGTTCCAGCAGAAGCGAATATGTCAAGAAAAGTGTAATGATAGCAAAGGATAATCGCGCGGGAATGGCTAATGGCTAATGTTAACCAGAAGATATTTAAGGATAGAGTCTGTCAGCTGCAGGATTATTTAGATATGATAACCAAAGATTTACGTACTATAGACAACTCCACAGGCAATGAGACATGCATAATATAAATTAACACTTTGCTTGTTCTCAGTAGGAAAAATATAAATTTTATTTAAAAATCTTTATTAGTTTTACGTTCACAAATCTTTAAATTTACTGGAAGACTTTAAGACAACTACTATGAACAAGGATCGCGGAGCTAAAACGAAGTTACAAGTTGCACTCAGGTTGAAGACTGATTTTGGGTTGATCGATTATGTTTGGATGAAGCCTCTGGTGTTGGGCGTCGTTGGTGATAGCGACGTCTGCTGAGTCCAAAAGTCCAACGCTGGCGTGGGATCTGTTTATCGATGAATTGTAGAATTGGGCGACTTGCTGTCTGATGTACTGAACACGACACCATAGGAATGTTTAGTCTGGTATTTATTGTTTGTGCCGATGCCCATTATGATGAGTCTTGACTATTGTAAGCTGAGTGTGGGCGCGGTCATAAAATATTTATAGGTTTATAGCATGCCTGGTCTTAACTCCTCCCCTCGTAAATGCGGGCGTCCTCGGTCGCTACCACATACTGTATGGGTGTGATCGGCATGACCATTGGTGGATTGCTTTCTGTTGGTCTGTGGATGCATCGCTTCTTGATGAGTTGTAATAGTGGCGGCTGGACTTCGACTTCACGTTTGGTCTTCATGATGTACCATGCATCGTCTATATTGATGGTTGCGTATGCGACTGGATCACGAAGGTTCCGTCCAACGTAAGATTTTCTCCGTCAATGTTGATGGTTCCTTTAAATTGGTTTAGCAAAAGCGTGCCAGGAGCCACCTCTGAATGCATTTTAACATGTTGATTATTCGTAGTTTGGCAATTTGGTTTTTTCCTGTAGAAATACGCTCCTATACATTTGCTATTCTTTAAGTCAATTAAATCTTCCAGTTTGCATAGTATCTTATTATTTAGATTTTTACATTTGTGCTTATTAATTAACCCGAAGTATTGTTTATTACATTTTAGTATATGTCCATAATCCATTTTTTCTATTGTTTTTCCATTTTTTATAGGTAGTGCAATAATTTTTTTATATTGTTCTCTTATTACCCTAGGAATATTAACAATATAAAGAAGGGCTCTGCCGTCAGATGAAATGCTTACTTCGGCAAATTCTATTAACTCTTCAATATTTACAAACGTTAGGCTTTCTTCAGCAATTGATTCAATAATATTTATTTCTGCTGGTGATAGAATTCAAGAATTTATGGTATTGGCCTTGGCCCAATCTATTGCATAAATGACATTAGTAATTTTTTCTCTTAATAAACTTAATTTGTATTTTGACATTTCTATTTCTTTTGCTTTATCTTCTGTTTCGGGTTTGTTTTTAAGTAACAAAGAGTTAGTTATTCTGACCAAATCGTTTATCTTATTTTCTACTAGGTTATTTATTATTACTTGTTTGTTATTATTCTTTAGCTGCTCATTGATTTTATCGATGACAATCTTGTGATCTTGGTGATCTAGGGTACCCGCGAGCCACTTCCACGCTGTTCAAAGTATATCGAGATAGCGTTTGGCTCTGAAGGTCATTGGCTTTAGTCGTTCAATTTCATTCTCGATTCCAGTTATTTCGAAAATTAAAAAAGGGTAGTACGGATTTGTTTTCGTTTTGTTTTGTACAACCTTCTTCAATACCGACAATGTCTGTTGATATTTTTCTATTTCTACTACATGGATGATCTTAAAGTCGTGTGTCCCCAGCAGGCTGGTAACAAGATTAACCTGTCGAAAAAGGATGTTGATCAGTATTTTAGCTGATTCTTATGCACTATCCTGCCTGACATGATTTTAAGTTTTGTACTCAAATCTTCAGCTACTTTTTCTTTTTTATATCTTGGAGTTAATTTAGAACCTAACCTTTTGTTGATCTTAACATATATTGTGTCACCTGGATCGTAGATTTTCATAGGTTCTTTTTTTCTGTTGTGATATTGTAAATCGGAATCCTGCTTATCTGAAATCTTCCTTGAAATTTTTGCCCTTTCGAGTACTAATTTCTCTGGTGAGTGTGCCAAGTCTATCGCAAAGAATGCTTCTATTGGTTTTCTATTAGTGGTGCTTTGGATCGTTCTATTATACTCATCTACGATTCTGAATATTAGGTCTTCGAATTCCAACTCAGGATGCTCAACCTTTAAACATCTCATAATTTCTGTGAATATAGAATGGAATCTTTCTACTTGGCCGTTTGCTAGACGATGCATATGGTCGGATTGTATGGACATTTATGCCTAGCTGATTATTCAAAAGAAATTTTATTGACGCGGAATTTAGGGATTTTTCATTATCCATGAGCGTTTTGGTCACACCAAAAGCTACTATGACCCGCGAAGTGGTACCTTTAAATGTTCCGCTGCTTTTGAATTTACTAGATTTATTTGCACATACTTCGAGAACTTGTCTATTGCTGTAAGGATAATTTTATTCTGTGTTGAATACAAATTAGAGGTCTGCATGAATGTATTCATTTCCAACATCATAGTACTGTACAGTAGTTAGGTGTTCTTAAAAATACTGTACTCATTCTCTGCTGTACAGTATATTCGAGTAGCTATAAGAACCGAGTACAGTAAAAATACTGTACTCACTTAGAGTGAGTTACAGTAATAAATGTACTCTTTGTAAGTGAGTACAGTATATGTCACTTTTTTTCATGTTGTACACCACTGGAACAGTGAATATATTTTGTCATTCATCTGTACAGATGAGTATAATATTTTGAACAACGAAGACATGGCTGCCAAAAAAAATGGCGCAAACAGGAACTTTCAACCCCCCTAACTTTGGTCCTTCGAGCCGGATACCAAGATCCTCTCGAACCTTTTGCATCGGTGGAATTTCATACATATTTCAAGCTAAGTAATTTTTTCCAAATTATATGTATATGATTACATGTATATGTATATGTGTCCAGTACATAAGGCGCCATATTTGTTCGCCCACATCAAGTTCTTTTTTTTCGCACTTTGGCATATATAGGCCAAGTATATAAGGTGCCATTTTTATTTGCCTATTTCCAATATATATTTTTTCGCAAATTCCAATAACAAACAATAAATACCCGACTAAACATTCCTATGGGAATGGTGTCGTGTTCAGTACATCAGACAGCAAGTCGCCCAATTCTACAATTCGGCAATAAACAGATCAAGTTCGGTACACCAGACTTCAAGGCGCCTAAATCAATTCATCGATAAACAGCGTTGGACTTTTGGACTCAGCAGACGTCGCTGTCACCAACGACGCCCAACACCAGAGGCTTCATCCAAACATAATCGATCAACCCAAAATCAGTCTTCAACCTGAGTGCAACTTGTAACTTCGTTGGAGCTCCGCGATCCTTGTTCATAGTAGTTGTCTTAAAGTCTTCCAGTAAATTAAAAGATTTGTGAACGTAAAACTAATAAAGATTTTTAGATAAATTTTATTTTTTCCTACGGAGAACAAGCAAAGTGTTAATTTATATATGCAAGCAGAGTGTGTGAATGTGACAAACAATTACCAAATTTATCCAGTGCTACATTAAATCCAAAAATAAAAGTTTTTGTGCAAATACAGTCCACTCCGCTTCTCATGCTGATCAAGAATTTATATACTTTATGGGGTCGGAAACGTCTCCTTCTGTGCGTTACAAACATCTGACCAATTTTATAATACCCTCTGCAAGGGTATAAAAAGTAAATAAAAATGTATCAAAAAAATATATAAAGCATTATGAAAAACTTCGACCAAGATGGGAGTCGAACCCCGGCCCACTAACAACAGATCCACGTCGACACTTTGAGAAGTGCCGTCGAGTTTTGTAGTTAAGCACGCATCTCATTCTCGCATTGTCGCTAGCTCGTCGAAAACTCAAAAAGTCTGCGAGAGCGATTGAAATGCGATGTTGTACAACTTCACGTCTCACACACACTACGAAGCCTGAGCATGTACCGACGAGTGTACACATACATATGCAAAACGAGAACACAGCGACACAGACATGCGTTCATCGTTCTGCGATCTGTGGCAGACTGAATTATTTTCGATGCGTAGCGACACTGCTGCGTGCGAACGGTTTTCGCTCTCGCTGCGGCCGCTCTCTGGGGTTCCAGGCTCAGGCTAGCGTTTGTAATCAAAAAATCTTGAGTTTGACGCATCTATGTATTCTATGGTTAGTGCATATAGTTTATGTAGCGTTGCGTACATGTGTACATGCGTGTGCTCTGTTGATTTGAAGATGAGGTAGTAGGCAGCAAGCCGAACCGACTTATATCGGCTGTAACTTGTGTTCTATTTATCTGATCAGATTCAAATTTTGGGACTTTCATGGGGATACTCCAATTTTTGCAATTTTTGCAAAAATGTTTCCTCCAGAGCAATTAGATATAGTGCGCCGATTCTGCCAATTTTTATGCTTTATTTTTCCCAGGTAATAAAAAGCACCCAAAAAAAATTTCATCCCGATAGCTTAAGAGCTATCTATGGCTGAGTAAAACGCATACGCACAGACGGACGGACAGACGGACATGGCTATATCAACTCAGCTTCTCATGCTGATCAAGAATATCCACTGGTGGTCAGCGTGTTAGCCCATTTTTTTTTTTTTTTGATTTTAAATTTGATATTTGCGGCTCCCAAGAAATTTAATGAAGAAATTTTTTCAGCTATTTGTTGTTTATTGTATTTAGATGATGACATGTAATTATTGTCATGCCAGCTTTCGTCGTTTTTTTTACAGGTGCGTTTGAAAAAAAGGCTCCCCCAAAATTGTTGACAATAGTTTAGCCCGGTCATTCCAAAATCTTTAATATTATAGTTAGACATGTGTATTCTTTGAAAAAGTTGTAGATCTAGGTAATCTAAGATAAACTGCATACAAAAATTTTAATTTTAGCCCCAGTATTTGTTTTGGGGCCCATCGAAATTTCGGGATTTTTTATGTAATTCTTAAGATCTCTTTGTTTGATGACGTTTTCCTTCTTCTTCCCCATCCCATTTTACACGCATGCCGCGACTCGCACGCATACACATATACATAGTTTATGTAGTCTGTATGTGTGCATGCGTGTGCTCTGTTGATTTGATGAAGTAGTAGGCAGCTAGCCGAAACGATTTATATCGGCTGTAACTTGTGTTCTATTTATTCGATCAGATTCAAATTTTGGGATCTGAGATTTTATATATAATACTATCATATTGGTAAATTTCAAGGCGATACTCCAATTTTTGCAATTTTTGCAAAAATGTTTCCACCAGAGCTATATGATATAGTGGTCCGATTCTCCCAATTTTCATACTTTATTTTTCCCAGGTAATAAAAAGCACCCAAAAAAAATTTCATCCCGATAGCTCATAAGATGGCTGAGTAAAACGCATACGCACAGACGGACGGACAGACGGTCAGACGGACAGACGGACATGGCTATATCAACTCAGCTTCTCATGCTGATCAAGAATATATATACTTTATAGGGTCGGAAACGTCTCCTTCTGTGCGTTACAAACATCTGACCAATTTTATAATACCCTCCCCCCTTACCCCTTACTAAGCAAATATACATACCAAATTTTGTGTCTGTAGTTGCTATAGTGTTTAAGAAAATCGGTTTTATATAATTTGCGGGGGCGGTAGGGGGCGTGGCAGAAATTTGAAATAAACTTGATCAGTGTACATGCTACACGAGTCTACATACCAAATTTGGTGGCTCTAGCTCTTATAGTCTCCGAGATCTAGGTGTTCATACAGACGGACGGACGGACGGACGGACGGACGGACGGACGGTCGGACGGACGGTCGGACGGACGGACGGACATGGCTAGATCGTCTCGGCTATTGATGCTGATCAAGAATATATATACTTTATGGGGTCGGAAAAGCTTCCTTCTGCCTGTTACATTCATTTTGGCGACTTTAATATACCATTTCACCCTATGGGTGTATGGTATAAAAAGGGGCTAACCCGCTGACTACCACTGTATATACTTTATAGGGTCGGAAACGTCTCGTTCTGTGCGTTACAAACATCTGACCAATTTTATAATACCCTCTGCAAGGGTATAAAAAGCCAAGTGATGCATATAAACGTTTTTTCGTTTT
Organism: Drosophila insularis; assembly: GCA_018903935.1. NCBI lineage: Eukaryota > Metazoa > Arthropoda > Insecta > Diptera > Drosophilidae > Drosophila > Drosophila insularis. The sequence continues at coordinate 87,250 of JAEIFP010000924.1, forward strand.
TGGCTGGTAGGGGCGCTAGGGTGCTCGTATGCTTAAGTGAGCAAAATAGTAAGATATGCTTTTAAAAAGCATGTGAACAGATTTTTTAAAAAATACGAAAATGCATTTGTTATTATAAATTTGAAATATTTGTTTTACTAGTGTATGGTATACCTAAGTCGGCGAGACGACTATATAAAAAGCCAAATGATGCATTTAAACGTTTTTTCATATGGTCGGAGTTGGTCGTTGCTGGTAGGGGCGCTAGGGTGCTCGTATGCTTGAGTGAGCAAAATACTAAGATATGCTTGTAAAAAGCATGTGAACAGATTTTTTAAAAAATACGAAAATGCATTTGTTATTATAAATTTGAAATATTTGTTTTACTAGTGTATGGTATACCTAAGTCGGGAGACGACTTACTTACTTCATTAAAACTGAAGCTGAAATCAAAAAAAAATATATTTTTTTAATGGAAAAGAATTTTTATTAGTCGGATACATTAATTTTTTTTTCTAAACTACTATATACATATTGCTTTTGAAAAAAGTATTCATTAGTAGTTTTTGGTTTTGAATACTTTGTTACTTACTTTGCTGTTTCCTATATATGTTTTTACTATGAAATATCCAAGATTCTTTTATTGTTTTATATAGACGTAGACATATAACGCTCAGGACGAACAAGTGGCCCATATGTCACCAGGCCCGGGCCGGTTACGAATGACCATAAGTAAAGTTAGTGTTACAGCCTCTACCCACTCCGACCCAAGGGCAAAGTCGTATTACATATACATATAAAGATAAATTAAACTAAAGAAATATAAAATATTAAAAGTAACAGGAGAATGGAATAAATATAAATGAAGTAAGTAAGTCGTCTCGCCGACTTGGATATACCATACACCAGTAAAACAAATATTTTAAATTTATAATAACCAATGCATTTTCGTATTTAATTGAAGTAAGTAAGTCGTCTCGCCGACTTGGATATACCATACACCAGTAAAACAAATATTTTAAATTTATAATAACCAATGCATTTTCGTATTTAAAAAAAACTGTTCACATGCTTTTCACAGGCATATCTTAGTATTTCGCTCATTCAAGCATACGAGCACCCTAGCGCCCCCACCAGCCAACGGCCACTTCCGGCCATATGGAAAAACGTTTATATGCATAACTTGGCTATTTTTATTCCGATTTTGATCAAATTTGGTATTTAGCTTGATATTAGTATCAAATTTAAGTGTGCTAAATTTGATTGCACAAGGTAAAAAATTACGGGAGATTATCGAGTTTTTTCAAATTACGGGGGCGGAAAGGGGCGTGGCAAAATCTTTACACATCAAAAATGTGCGCAATTACTAAGAAAATATTTATACCAGCAAAATGTGCGCATTTACAAAGCAAATATACGTACCAAATTTTGTGTCTCTAGTTGCTATAGTGTTTAAGAAAATCGGTTTTATATAATTTGCGGGGGCGGTAGGGGGCGTGGCAAAATTTTTATAGATACAAAGTGTGCGCATTTACTAAGCAAATATACATACCAAATTTTATGTCTCTAGTTGCTATAGTTTTTGAGAAAATCGGTTTTATTTAATTTGCGGGGGCGGTAGGGGGCGTGGCAAAATTTTTACAAGTACAAAATGTGCGCATTTACTAAGCAAATATACATACCGAATTTTGTATCTCTAGTTGCTATAGTGTTTAAGAAAATCGGTTTTATATAATCTGCGGGGGCGGTAGATGGCGTGGCAGAAATTTGAAATAAACTTTATCACTCTACATACTACACGAATCTACATACCAAATTTGGTGGCTCTAGCTCTTATAGTCTCCGAGATCTAGGTGTTCATACAGACGGACGGAGGGATAACGTGGCAAAGTCTGTTGTAGTCATACATAGTATACGAAAAGGTTCATGCATAGCAAAGTTAGATGTGCAGGTAGGAAGTATAAGCGGTGTGTAATTGCGGGTTCTTCTAGTTGGAACAGAAATATTAATTTGGATCAACAGCTCGGAAGAGTCAATCTCACCATTCAGAAGTTTGTAAAGAAAAGTTACACCAAGCTTAATTCTACGATTAGTTAAAGAAAGTAGGTTAATTAACTGAAGTCGACTCGACTAGAATAAAATGGAAGTTGTACATAAAGGTGAAAAGTAAAAACTGCTTTTGTACATGTTCTATTTTGTTCTGATAAAACTCAAATTGTGGAGACTAAACTCCAAAATGGGGCGGACTAATGATGTATAAAGTATTTTGGTAGTATATGGATCCTTGAACTCCTTCGACAAGAGATTTATAAAGGCAAGAACACGTTTAGCCCTACTAACAGTAGTCGATATATTAGTTTGTGGTCTATTATGATCTCAATCTAAAGTTAGATTATTTAAAAAGTAACTTGCCGTAATTCGATGCGAATAGCGATTTTTACATCATCGGCATACATAAGAAGTCTGGAATTTAAAATAACCATTTATAAAAAAGATGAATAGTAATGGGCCAAGGTGACACATCGTGAGAGGTTCAACACAAGTGAAGAAATATAGGACCTAAAAAACACTCTGCCTCCTATTGCTTAGATATTGTGAAATAGAAGCAAGCAGAGCATCCGGATAGCCAACCATCCGTATATATGCCTTTGTTTATTAAAACCTTGGACTACAAAGGACTACTATTCTTCTTAAAGCCATGCTGGTATTGGGAAAAAATGGATATACATAAAAGCTGTATTTGAGATATCATAATTTTTCAAACACTTTAGGTATCGCTGACAATTTGGAAATTGTGAGGTAAAAAGAGGTAATGTGGTGAGGTAAAATAAACGAATCCTTTCATATAGTTGGAAACTCGGTCAGTGTAACGGACAACTCAAAAAGCTTAAGTGAAGGTGAACACAATGACTCCAAAGACAAGCGGGAATACCGCCTGGGCCCTTGTGAGTATACCGGCTTAATCATCAATAGTTCCTTAGAAACCGAACTTTCCGTTAAAATAGTTGGATTTCTTTATAGGACATGGATATATCTGACTAAAGTTGTACTTAGTGTAATATTAAAAATTGCAAACGATGGAGGGAGGTAGATAGGTACTATAGGTAGGTACTATAGAACTCCTTGGGATTTTCGGAGAATTGCAACTTGCAACGCTGTAAGTAATTATTATAGCATTCAGAATTAGCAACTAAGAAACGAGTAAGATCCGATGATAGACCCATGATTGCATACTTTTTGTAATATGTAGACTTAAGGTTCTTCAGTTTTGACAGCCCCCCATAAACCATGGTGATTATTGCGTCACCATAGGGGACACCAGGGTTACACAGTCAGTACAGATTGAATCAACAGTGGTGCAAAATAAATAAAGAAATGGCGGAATTCGTTTCCGTACAAGAGTATAAATTAGTCCAATCGGTGTTAGGAAAGGCATTGTTTAGTGCGACAAAGTCGGTCTTTCGAAAACATCGGGTGCGTACCGTAGGATCACACTCGGAAAACTATCCTCTGGTAACACCATTGGACTAGTTCTAGATAATTCACAAAAACTATTATCAGAAGTGAAAATCAGATGCAGAAATCTGCCAAAAGTATTAGAAACCTACTTCAGCTGTCTAGTGGGCAGGTTAAGGTCCCCAAGAACAATTACATATTCTCTGTCAGAAAGCAATTCAAGCACATATATGGCCATTGCGATTGGGGTGGAATATAAGAACAGGTAACAAAAATGGAAAAACGAATAAGATATACTTAAACGCTTATAAATTGGATACAACTTGAGACAGGTATCATTATCAGACCCGATAATAGGACGAAATCTACAGCAGTAAGAACTCCACCACCCCTATGATCAGTACGATTAGGTCTGAAAATATTGAAATGAAATTATACTGTGGCTTAAAAATCGTAAGGTTTTAAACAAGTCTCAGTAAAGACAATAAGATAAAAAGCAAAAACAGACTGTCTATAAAGAGTTTAGTAAGTTTAGTATTAAGGCCTCTGAAATTTGGATAGACGACAGAGACGGAAGCTTTTAGTTTTTTGAAAGTAGACGAAGAAATAGATAATGAAGAAATGGGAATAGATGAAGAAGAAAGAGGAATAGATGGTGAATGAATCCTTGTTTGGCCCCGGGTCTTCCTTTTTCTGGATGTAAACTCCTTAACAATCAAGCTTCTCGGCCAGAAGGTAGAACTGCAGATACTGTCATAAAATTGGACACTGATTTTAAAAAGGAAATTTCTCTAGAATATGAAAATTTTAACTTTTCTACCGATATATTGGAGACATTTAGTTTAGCCCGAATGTGGGCCATGACACCATCAGATGTAGCATCAGAGAGAAGTCTCGCAAGAAATAATTTTTTTTAGGTGTTACACCTAACAATGCATTCGGCATACCAGGTATTCCATCTGTTACCGCATTTGCAACAAGTGGCACTCCGGCATTACCAAAATCCCTGTCGGCAATATCCATTGGAGTAAATTCTTGCCCAGACAAAACGGACATTGCAGACATCGCGATGCATCGTCTGCGGCATTGGAATTTGGTTATAATTTGTTTGCCCAGCACGACTCCATCCCCATTTGAGACCCTTTTTATACCATACACCAATAGGGTGAAATGGCATATTAAAGTCGCCAAAGTGTATGTAACAGGCAGAAGGAAGCTTTTCCGACATCATAAAGTATATATAATCTTCATCAGCATCAACAGACGAGACGATCTAGCCATGTCCGTCCAGATCTCGGAGACTATAAGAGCTAGAGCCACAAAATTTGGTATGTAGTCTCGTGTAATATGTACACCTATCAAGTTTGTTTCAAAATTTTGCCACGCCCACTACCGCCGAATTAAGTAAAACCGATTGTGTCACACACTTTAGCAACTAGAGAAACAAACTAAACACAAAATTTGGTATGTACATTTGCTTTGTAAATGCGCACATTTTGTTTTTGTAAAAATTAAATAAAACCGATTTTCTGAAAAACTATTCTACCTAGAAACACCATAGTTGAAATGTATATTTGCTTAGTAATTGCGCACATTTTTTATGTGTTAAGATTTTGCCACTCCCCTTTCCGCCCCCGTAATTTGAAAAAACTCGATTGTCTCCCATAATTTTCTTCCTTGTGCAATCAAAAGCAGCACTAAATTTGATCAAAATAGGACCAAAAATAGCCAAGTTATGCATATAAACGTTTTTCCATATGGCCGGAGTTGGCCGTTGGCTGGTGGGGGCGCTAGGGTGCTCGTATGCTTGAGTGAGCCAAATACTAAGATATGCTACAAGCATGTGAACAGATTTTTTAAAAAATACAAAAATGTAAAACCGATTGTGTCAAACACTTTAGCAACTAGAGACAAAATAAAATGAAGTAAGTAAGTCGTCTCGCCGACTTGGATATACCATACACCAGTAAAACAAATATTTTAAATTTATAATAACCAATGCATTTTCGTATTTAAAAAAAAATCTGTTTGCATGCTTTTTAGAAGCATATCTTAGTATTTCGCTCACTCAAGCATTCGAGCACCCTAGCGCCCCCACCAGCCAACGGCCAACTCCGGCCATATGGAAAAACGTTCATATGTATAACTTGGCTGTTTTTAGTCCGATTTTGATCAAATTTGGTGCTTTGCTGGATAATAGTATCAAATTGTGTGCTAAATTTGATTGCACAAGGTAGAAAATTACGGGAGATAATCGAGTTTTTTCAAATTACGGGGGCAGAAGGGGGCGTGACGTAATCTTTACACATAAAAAATGTGCGCATTTACTAAGAAAATATACATACAAACTATGGTGTCTTTAGTTCCTATAGTGTTTGAGAAAATCGGTTTTATTTAATTTGCGGTGGCGGTAGGGGGCGTTGCAAAAATTTGAAACAAACTCGATAAGCGTACATATTAAACGAGACTACATACTAACGGACGGACGGACATGCCTAGATCGTCTCGGCTGTTGATGCTGATCAAGAATATATATAAGTATATTATGGGTTCGGAAAAGCTTCCTTCTGCCTGTTACATTCATTTTGGCTACTTTAATATACTATTTCACCCTATGGGTGTATGATATAAAAACCGCGAGAAATGAAACAGCCAGTACGCCCAAGCTTAGTCAAAAAGCTTACGGGATGTCTGGAAGGAGCCTTTATAAACGATGGTACACCCGTCAATCGCTACAGAGGCACTAACAAAGAACTGCATACACAATCAGGTAAGTAACGTACTAAAAACAGGCATATTCTGGGACATGAGAGAACTAACAACAAAGTTCGTGGACAGTTGCACGGTGGAAACAGGACAGACGAACTTAGGATTGTATTACCGGCAATACAAAAGAAATGGACAAAATAATTACCGAGGTAGAGGTAATTATCAAAATAACGGTTATAGGAATAATAATAATACAGGTGGATATCGTAGTAACTCACGATACAATAACCGAGGAAGAAATAATTCCGAAACCGAAAACCGAAACAACTCCAACCGAGGTTATTCCAACCGGGGTTATCCAACCGAGGTAATTCCAATAACGGGAATGGTAGTGTACGAGTTACCCAAAGTAATTTGGAAAACTAATAAATCCCTAGAGATATTCAGGGATTGTATCGGTAAATGTATACACATTCAATCTTAGCCTTAGTCTTTTCACCAAAGTCAAAAATGAAAATACATACAACACATACACTTTCTTGTTAGATACAGGTGCAGACATATTAATAATCAAAGAAAATATTAAAGAAGATAACTTCAGCTATGCCGAAGTTTATATACCCTTGCAGTCCATGGCCATAATATTTTTACATGTTCCAAACACTTTTTATGTAACTCAATTCATTAATGCACAGAACCTTTCAAATATCATTTCAATTTCAGTACAAGCAAGATTTAATTGAGTGTCAATTAAATAAAAGGTTTAACAATGAAACGATAGAAAATGAAAGTCCAATAATTGAGTGTCTGAAAGAGAATGAGCTAGTAAGTTTAGAAAAAGAAGAAGAGGTTATGGGGTGTTTTAATGTGTTGCCGTTGGATTATCCTAATACAAATAAAAGCGATGATTTGATAATAAATGAGAGTTGCGATGAAAAGCTGAAAGAACGGTTTCGATATATCGATGTATTTGCCAAGTTTTATAAAAATGCGGAATGGCCTATGGTCTCAAAAAATAAATGAAAAATGAAGCTCTCTTTTGAAAATGTTAAGCTATTTCATTATCCACCGAGACGGTCATCATACGCTGAATAGCAGAATCTGATAGATGAATATTTAGAAAAAGGTTATATTAAGGAAAGTGAATCAGAGTTTGCGTCGGCTATAGTGTTAGTAAAAAAAAAAGGAATGGTGAATTAATAAAGAATGTGTGTTGATTATCGCACACTGAACAAAAGTATGCTGAAGGATAATTATCCAACTCCACATATTGACGACCTTATAGATAAACTTTCGAGAAAAAAATATTTTACGAAATTAGATTTGATAAATGGCTGTTTTCATGTTTATATGAAGGAAGAGTCCATGAAGTGCACTTCGTTCACGACTCCAATGGGACAGTATAAATGGCTGCGAATGCCATTTGGCTTTCGGAATGCACCAGCTGTATTCCAAAGGTTTGTTAATAAGATATTTTCGGACATGATTAGAGCAGACAAATTGATAGTATATATGGATGACATAGTAATAGCTAGTTTGATGAAACAGAATTAGACTGCTTTGAGATGTTAAAAGAAAATTTGTTACAGGCACCAATATTAGCCTTATACAATCCGAACGACGACACAGAGTTACATACTGACGCGAGCCGTCTAGGGTTTGGGGCGATTCTGATGCAAAGGAAAGCGGATGGAAAGATGCATTCTATATTTAACAACCGATACAGAATCAAGATATGATAGTTTCAAATTAGAAACGCTAGCCATAGTACTTGCTTTGGAAATATTTAGGATTTATTTACAAGGTATAAAATTACAGCATCAAATGAGTATTTCTCAGCTATGGTTGACACTAATTTCTGGCCAGAGGGCCTAGTTGTACTCGAGTTTGCGCCCAATAAGCGCTCCCGTCCGTTGCCTGTCCACCATCCTAATTTATCTTCTGCTTCAAAAAACTAATAACGTCTAGTTTTTAGTCTCTCGAACCTGTTCTGTGATAGCCTAACCTTTTCGGCTGACATATTAGCTTTCTCTGCAACTTGACTTAACTCCTCTATTTTGGATAATGAAATTCTTTCTAATAACTTTATTTTTTAAAGGCTTGATCGTGTTGGTCGTCGTGGCGGTGGAGTACTCATTGCTGTTAACTCGAATCTGTGTTCAAGTGTTGTGCCGATTGATCTGCCCTTAGGTGTTGAGTTTATTTGCGTCGAAGTTACATGTTCCAACTTTAGCTTATATATTTCTTGTTCATATATTCCTCCAGCTTCTGATATCATGACCTATATGCACCATGCTGATGCTTTGTAAACTATTTTTAATCGTCTTAAAGATCGTGATTTCTTTATAGTTTTAGGTGATTTCAACTTGCCTAATATTTCTTGGCTTGTTGACGATAATCTATCTTTCTTAATTCCTTGATCTCAACATGTTTTTCTTGATAGCCTACTTGAAAGTCTGCTATATCAGTGGAATTTTTTCCTTAACTCTTCTAAAAGAATCCTTGATCTTGTTTTTGTCTCTGATCCCACTGTTATCCCAAACACAGCCCCTAGTGTAACCTGAAGTTCCTTATCACCCTACCATTGAAGTTACTATTTCTTACAATTCCGTTACTAATTCATTTAATAACATCGCAAATTCTTGTCGTAGATGTTTTCGTAAAACAAATTTCAATCTTCTTAATAGCCTTATTTTCTCTTTTGATTGGTCATTTCTATTTGAGTGCTGCGATATAGATTGTGCAGTGAAGTTTTTCTACTCTGCTCTTAATTCTCTAATTGATAAATGCGTTCCATATGTGAATGTCTCTACCGTCTCCAGCGCGCCAGTCTGGTTCACACGTAGGCTCTCTAATCTCGGTAACATTAAATCGAGATATTTTAAAAGATTTAAAAAAACTGGTTCGCGACTTGACTATGCAAATTACTGTATAGCCACATCTCAAATACAATAATTACTTCGCTGTAAGGTTGCATTTTATAAGAACCCCAAAAGATTTTACAACTTTGTTAATTCCAAAAGACGCTTTAATGTACTACCTTTCACCTTCAGACTTAATGACCAGACTGTTAATAATGATTCAGATATTGCAGATCTGTTTGCTAATTTCTTTCAGTCGACGTATTCTACTACTGTTTCGGATCCCACACCCTATCCCTTTTCAATCCCACATTTTAATTGTATGTTTTTTCGTAGTATTACTGGAGACTGTATTATCTCTAGCTTGTCATCTATGATGGCTTCCTTCCTTCCCGGTCCTGATAATATACCTAGTTGCATCCTTAAAATGTGTTCGATTTCCCTATCTAAGCCTTTATCTCGGTTATTCTTTATATCGAGTGAGACTTGTAGCTTTCCCGATATTTGGAAGGAGTCTTTTATTATTCCGCTTTTTAAAAAGGCTAGCAAATCGGATGTTTCAACTACCGTGGCATTGCCAAACTTTCGGCAATACCAAATACTGTTTGAGAAAATTATTACGACTTCCGTTCAACACCTATCGAGATCCACTATTTCTCCTTGTCAGCATGGATTCATGAAAGGTGTTTAGTCGCTTACTAACCTTTTAGAATTGACTACCCTTGTACACCATGCCTTCCGTAAAAAGTGTCAAACTGATGTTATTTATACTGACTTTAGTAAGGCTTTCGATACGGTTGATCATTCTATGCTTCTCGCGAAACTTAACATCATGGGTTTTTCCCCGAAACTTGGTTAAAGTCGTATCTTATTGGCAGAACTGTAGTATGTTGTATGCCAAATGAGCATATGCCCACTGTATTGTAGAGAATACAACATAACAAGTGGTCATATGCCCAACTATAAAGTAAGAGTAATACCTCGACACTTTTTTGCTATGTTTATACAATAACAAATATACATAAGTGCAGTAATAGGATCCGCCACTTATGCGGACTGGCCGCAGTGTGAGAGCACTACCGTAAGCACTTCTTGAGTATATATGCATATATACAAATACATATGGCATGCTATATAATGGCCACTTGGCGACAGAACACCAAACCTCATTATGTACTTTAGGCTACGTCAATTATTAAATAAAGAGAGACGATTCATTCTGAATCCGTCAACACCGAATACAACAAGCAAATCCTTTTTAATTTCTACATGGCGACCGTGACAGGACCGGAACAGCAGCAACAAAATTTCCATCAACGGGCAATTACAACGGAAATACTAAGACAGCAGTCCATGGCCATAATATTTTTACATGTTCCAAACTCTTTTTCTGTATCTCAATTAATTAATGCACAGAACCTTTCAATTTCTTCTTCTTCTTCCCCATCCCCTTTTACACGCATGCCACGATTCGCACGCATGCACATATAGTTTATGTAGCGTTGCGTTTGTATGTGTGCATACGTGTGCTCTATTGATTTGATGATGACGTAGCGTAGTAGGCAGCAAGCCGAACCGATTTCTATCGGGTGTAACTTGTGTTCTATTAATCCGATCAGATTCAAATTTTGGGACTTTCATGGGGATACTCCAATTTTTGCAATTTTTGCAAAAATGTTTCCTCCAGAGCAATTAGATATAGTGCGCCGATTCTGCCAATTTTTATGCTTTATTTTTCCCAGGTAATAAAAAGCACCCAAAAAAAATTTCATCCCGATAGCTTAAGAGCTATCTATGGCTGAGTAAAACGCATACGCACAGACGGACGAACAGACGGACATGGCTATATTAACTCAGCTTCTCATGCTGATCAAGAATATATATACTTTATAGGGTCGGAAACGTCTCCTTCTGTGCGTTACAAACATCTGACCAATTTTATAATACCCTCTGGAAGGGTATAAAAACAAAACCCATCCTGCACCTACCGCCAGATTACAAATATATATACTCCAGTAACTCCCCCTGTTCCAACAGCTATCCCAGAATATAAGAAGCAATGTCCCGCGGACTGTGAAGGTCCATTCTACAACGTTTGCTGCGCACCAACTTGCGTGCATTGTCGGCCTGTGCGTGAACCAGCACCGGCAACTTGAACGCGTCTCAGATATAGACCGGCAGCGCTACAAGGAGCGCAACATCATACGATCTTCCCGCCCTGTGCGAGGACCAGCAACGGGCACTTGAACGCGTCTCAACTATAGACCGGCAGCGCTACAAAGAGCGCGAGTTTGGAACATGTAAAAATATTATGGCCATGGACTGCAAGGGTAGGCAGCAAGTTGAACCGATTTATATCGGCTGTAACTTGTGTTCTATATATCCGATCAGATTCAAATTTTGGGATCTGAGATTTTATATATAATACTATCATATTGGTAAATTTCATGGCGATACTCCAATTTTTGCAATTTTTGCAAAAATGTTTCCTTCAGAGCTATATGATATAGTGGTCGGATTCTCCCAATTTTCATACTTTATTTTTCCCAGGTTATTAAAAGCCCTCAAACAAAAATTTCATGCCGATAGCTATTAAGATGGCTGAGTAAAACGCATACGCACAGACGGACGGACAGACGGTCAGACGGACAGGCGGACATGGCTATATCAACTCAGCTTCTCATGCTGATTAAGAATATATATACTTTATATGGTCGGAAACGTCTCCTTCTGTGCGTTACAAACATCTGACCAATTTTATAATACCCTCTGCAAGGGTATAAATATCAAAGAAGCTAACATCGGCAGTGCCGAAGTTTATATACCCTTGCAGTCCATGGCCATAATATTTTTACATGTTCCAAACTCTTTTTCTGTCCGTCTGTCCGTCTGACCGTCTGTGCGTATGCGTTTTACTTAGCCATCTTAAGAGGTATCAGGATGAAATTTTTGTTTGGGGCTTTTTATTACCTGGGAAAAATAAAGTATGAAAATTGGCAGAATCGGACCACTATATCATATAGCTCTGGAGGAAACATTTTTGCAAACATTGAAGTATCGCCATGAATGATAATACCAATATGATAGTATTATATATAAAATCTCAGATCCCAAAATTTGAATCTAATCGGATAAATAGAACACAAGTTACAGCCGATATAAATCGGTTCAACTTGCTGCCTACTACTTCATCATCAAATCAACAGAGCACACGCATGCACACATACAGACGCAACGCTACATAAACTATATGTGTATGCGTGCGAGTCGCGGCATGCGTGTAAAAGGGGATGGGAAAGAAGAAGAAGAAATTGAAATGATATTTAAAAGGTTCTGAGCATTAATGAATTGAGATACAGAAAAAGAGTTTGGAACATGTAAAAATATTATGGCCATGGACTGCAAGGGTATATAATTAAATATCTGGTATTTCCAAAAAGGAAAAAAAGATATTGTTTGTTCGAGTTAAAAGCGGGGACTTTATTCGTTGAGCGAAAACTTAAAGCTAAAGTACAAAAATGTCTTATAGTAATATTTATAGGCTAAATTTGTGAGCCCTTAAATGCCGCCACTGGGCGACAGAACTCCAAACCTCATTATGTACTTTAGGCTAAGTCAATTATTAAATAAAGAGAGTCGATTCATTCTGAATCCGTCAACACCGAATACAACAAGCAAATCCTTTTTAATTTCTAGAGAACACAAAAGGCGTCTTTTCGTTCCTCGATATCTAAAACTGTTCGAGTTACGTCAGGTGTACCCCAAGGCAGTCATCTGGGCCCACTGTTATTTACCGTGTTTATAAATGATTTACCCTTGGCCTTGGTTCACTCACGCGTGCTCATGTTTGCGGATGACGTCAAGATTTGTTATTCATATAATGATCCTTCTTTCCAACAGTACTTGCAATCTGATCTCAATGCGTTCTGTGATTGGTGCCACGTTAATAAATTACACCTTAATGCCTCTAAATGTTCTTTTATGACTTTCAGTAGTTTGTCTCCGTTCCTAGCTCATTACTCTATTTAAGTCTGTTCTGTTAGATTGTGTACCATCCTTCAAAGACTTAGGCGTTATGTTTGACCCAAAACTTTCATTTAATGTTCATATTTCTTCAATTGTCAATAGAGCATGCAGCCTTCTTGGCTTCATTAAACGTTGGGCCAAAGAAAGGTAACAAAGGTTTTATACACTTCGTTAGTTCGCCCTACTCTCAAATATTGCTCGCAATTGTGGAACCTTCAATATGATGTTCACCAGCGTAGTATTGAATCGGTACAGAAGCAATTTCTTAAGTTTGCGTTACGCGGTCTTAATTGGGACCCGAGTCTTCGCCTACCTTCTTATTCTGACAGACTTCTTCTTATTAATCTTTCTTCACTTTACAACCGTAGGCTCGTTTTTGGCATTCTCTTTCTCCATAAACTAGTCAACGGCGAAGTCATTTCTACTAATTTACTAGATACGCTATATTTTTGTGTTCCCTCATGTCGGACCAGAAACTTTTTTTCTATTCACCTTAGTTGATGTCTGACTAACTACTCTCTTCACGAACCTTTTCGTGTTCTTTGCCAATCTTTTAACAACCTTTCTCACCTAATTTCTCCTCATCTTTTTGTCACTTCTCTTCGCGCTATACTTTTCAATCATCTACAATTAAACCGCTAAATACATTCTGGACTTGGACTGGATTTTAATTGCTTGCAACTCATCCCTGACCATACTGGCTGTGAATCGGGGCATAGCTGGTATTTTGTGCAAATAAAACACCTCCACCGGGTAGGGGATGTTTAGTTGTGTATATAGCTAAGCTATCTTCTTCAATTAATTACGATCTGTCTTTAGCTTAAGCATTTTCGTCGACTGATGTGTTAGTTGACATGAATAAATAAAAAAAATAAAAAAAAAATGAAGTAAGTAAGTCGTCTCGCCGACTTGGATATACCATACACCAGTAAAACAAATATTTTAAATTTATAATAACCAATGCATTTTCGTATTTAAAAGAAACTGTTCACATGCTTTTCACAAGCATATCTTAGTATTTCGCTCATTCAAGCAAACGAGCACCCTAGCGCCCCCACCAGCCAAAGGCCCCTTCCGGCCATATGGAAAAACGTTTATATGCATAACTTGACTATTTTTATTCCGATTTTGATCAAATTTGGTATTTTGCTTGATATTAGTATCAAATTTAAGTGTGCAAGGTAGAAAATTACGGGAGATAATCGAGTTTTTTCAAATTACGGTGGCGGAGGGGGGCGTGGCAAAATCTTTACACATCAAAACTGTGCGCAATTACTAAGCAAATATTTATACCAACTATGGTGTCTCTAGCTAAAATAGGTTTTGAGAAAATCGGTTTTATTTGATTTGCGGGGGCGGTAGGGGGCGTGGCAAAATTTTTATAAATACAAAATGTGCGCGTTTACTAAGCAAATATACATATCAAATTTTGTGTCTCTAGTTGCTATGGTGTTTAAGAAAATCGGTTTTATATCATTTGCGGGGGCGGTAGGGGGCGTGGCAAACATTTGAAACAAACTCGATAAGCGTACATTTGACACGAGTCTGCATACCAAATTTGGTGGCTCTAGCTCTTATAGTCTCCGAGATCTAGGTGTTCATACAGACGGACGGACGGACGGACGGACGGACGGACAGACGGACATGGCTAGATCGTCTCGGCTGTTGATGCTGATCAAGAATATATATACTTTATGGGGTCGGAAAAGCTTCCTTCTGCCTGTTACATACATTTTGGCGACTTTAATATACCATTTCACCCTATGGGTGTATGGTATAAAAATAGACGCATTTTGTAAGTTTATTAGGCTTTACACGACAGAAACCACAAACACGAAAGAAATAATGAACGCATTATCAGATTATTTTAGAGCATATAGCCGACCAAAGTGTATTATTTGAAGATTTTGTGAATGAAAATGAAATAAGACATGTTAAGGTAGCAAGTTCTTGGTTCACCTCAAGAAAACGGACAAGTTGAAAGAATTAACCGGAGTTTAGAATCGATGATAGCAAAATTGGTAGATACAGAGAGAAATTTACATTGGGATTTAGTTCTCGATGTAGCAGAACATTTTATAAACAAACCTAACAAAGAACAATTAATCAATATCCGAGTAAAATGTTGTTCGGAGTCATACAGAAAGGAAAGACAACCGACACATTAGTAAATGAATTGGAAGAATTAAATAATAAAGAAGAGATTAAGGATCTAGAAGAATTAGAGCTACAAATAGTCAAAATAAAGTTCAGGAATATGATAAAATGAAGTAAGTAAGTCGTCTCGCCGACTTGGGTATACCATACACCAATAAAACAAATATTTCAAATTTATAATAACCAATGCATTTTCGTATTTTTAAAAAAATCGGTTTGCATGCTTTTTACAAGCATATCTTAGTATTTCGCTCACTCAAGCATTCGAGCACCCTAGCGCCCCAACCAGCCAACGGCAACTTCCGGCCATATGGAAAAACGTTTATATGCATAACTTGGCTATTTTTAGTCCGATTTTGATCAAATTTGGTATTTTGCTGAACATTAGTATCAAATTTAAGTGTGCTAAATTTGATTGCACAAGGTAGAAAATTACGGGAGATAATCGAGTTTTTTCAAATTACGGGGGCGGAAAGGGGCGTGGCAAAATCTTTACACATCAAAAATGTGCGCAATTACTAAGCAAATACTCATACCAAATTTTGTGTCTCTAGCTAGTATAGCTTTTGAGAAAATCGGTTTTATTTAATTTGCGGGGGCGGTAGGGGGCGTGGCAAAATTTTTACAAATACAAAATGTGCGCATTTACTAAGCAAATATACATACCAAATTTTGTGCGCCGATTCTGCCAATTTTTATGCTTTATTTTTCCCAGGTAATAAAAAGCACCCAAAAAAAATTTCATCCCGATAGCTTAAGAGCTATCTATGGCTGAGTAAAACGCATACGCACAGACGGACGAACAGACGGACATGGCTATATTAACTCAGCTTCTCATGCTGATCAAGAATATATATACTTTATAGGGTCGGAAACGTCTCCTTCTGTGCGTTACAAACATCTGACCAATTTTATAATACCCTCTGGAAGGGTATAAAAACAAAACCCATCCTGCACCTACCGCCAGATTACAAATATATATACTCCAGTAACTCCCCCTGTTCCAACAGCTATCCCAGAATATAAGAAGCAATGTCCCGCGGACTGTGAAGGTCCATTCTACAACGTTTGCTGCGCACCAACTTGCGTGCATTGTCGGCCTGTGCGTGAACCAGCACCGGCAACTTGAACGCGTCTCAGATATAGACCGGCAGCGCTACAAGGAGCGCAACATCATACGATCTTCCCGCCCTGTGCGAGGACCAGCAACGGGCACTTGAACGCGTCTCAACTATAGACCGGCAGCGCTACAAAGAGCGCGAGTTTGGAACATGTAAAAATATTATGGCCATGGACTGCAAGGGTAGGCAGCAAGTTGAACCGATTTATATCGGCTGTAACTTGTGTTCTATATATCCGATCAGATTCAAATTTTGGGATCTGAGATTTTATATATAATACTATCATATTGGTAAATTTCATGGCGATACTCCAATTTTTGCAATTTTTGCAAAAATGTTTCCTTCAGAGCTATATGATATAGTGGTCGGATTCTCCCAATTTTCATACTTTATTTTTCCCAGGTTATTAAAAGCCCTCAAACAAAAATTTCATGCCGATAGCTATTAAGATGGCTGAGTAAAACGCATACGCACAGACGGACGGACAGACGGTCAGACGGACAGGCGGACATGGCTATATCAACTCAGCTTCTCATGCTGATTAAGAATATATATACTTTATATGGTCGGAAACGTCTCCTTCTGTGCGTTACAAACATCTGACCAATTTTATAATACCCTCTGCAAGGGTATAAATATCAAAGAAGCTAACATCGGCAGTGCCGAAGTTTATATACCCTTGCAGTCCATGGCCATAATATTTTTACATGTTCCAAACTCTTTTTCTGTCCGTCTGTCCGTCTGACCGTCTGTGCGTATGCGTTTTACTTAGCCATCTTAAGAGGTATCAGGATGAAATTTTTGTTTGGGGGCTTTTTATTACCTGGGAAAAATAAAGTATGAAAATTGGCAGAATCGGACCACTATATCATATAGCTCTGGAGGAAACATTTTTGCAAACATTGAAGTATCGCCATGAATGATAATACCAATATGATAGTATTATATATAAAATCTCAGATCCCAAAATTTGAATCTAATCGGATAAATAGAACACAAGTTACAGCCGATATAAATCGGTTCAACTTGCTGCCTACTACTTCATCATCAAATCAACAGAGCACACGCATGCACACATACAGACGCAACGCTACATAAACTATATGTGTATGCGTGCGAGTCGCGGCATGCGTGTAAAAGGGGATGGGAAAGAAGAAGAAGAAATTGAAATGATATTTAAAAGGTTCTGAGCATTAATGAATTGAGATACAGAAAAAGAGTTTGGAACATGTAAAAATATTATGGCCATGGACTGCAAGGGTATATAATTAAATATCTGGTATTTCCAAAAGGAAAAAAAAGATATTGTTTGTTCGAGTTAAAAGCGGGGACTTTATTCGTTGAGCGAAAACTTAAAGCTAAAGTACAAAAATGTCTTATAGTAATATTTATAGGCTAAATTTGTGAGCCCTTAAATGCCGCCACTGGGCGACAGAACTCCAAACCTCATTATGTACTTTAGGCTAAGTCAATTATTAAATAAAGAGAGTCGATTCATTCTGAATCCGTCAACACCGAATACAACAAGCAAATCCTTTTTAATTTCTAGAGAACACAAAAGGCGTCTTTTCGTTCCTCGATATCTAAAACTGTTCGAGTTACGTCAGGTGTACCCCAAGGCAGTCATCTGGGCCCACTGTTATTTACCGTGTTTATAAATGATTTACCCTTGGCCTTGGTTCACTCACGCGTGCTCATGTTTGCGGATGACGTCAAGATTTGTTATTCATATAATGATCCTTCTTTCCAACAGTACTTGCAATCTGATCTCAATGCGTTCTGTGATTGGTGCCACGTTAATAAATTACACCTTAATGCCTCTAAATGTTCTTTTATGACTTTCAGTAGTTTGTCTCCGTTCCTAGCTCATTACTCTATTTAAGTCTGTTCTGTTAGATTGTGTACCATCCTTCAAAGACTTAGGCGTTATGTTTGACCCAAAACTTTCATTTAATGTTCATATTTCTTCAATTGTCAATAGAGCATGCAGCCTTCTTGGCTTCATTAAACGTTGGGCCAAAGAAAGGTAACAAAGGTTTTATACACTTCGTTAGTTCGCCCTACTCTCAAATATTGCTCGCAATTGTGGAACCTTCAATATGATGTTCACCAGCGTAGTATTGAATCGGTACAGAAGCAATTTCTTAAGTTTGCGTTACGCGGTCTTAATTGGGACCCGAGTCTTCGCCTACCTTCTTATTCTGACAGACTTCTTCTTATTAATCTTTCTTCACTTTACAACCGTAGGCTCGTTTTTGGCATTCTCTTTCTCCATAAACTAGTCAACGGCGAAGTCATTTCTACTAATTTACTAGATACGCTATATTTTTGTGTTCCCTCATGTCGGACCAGAAACTTTTTTTCTATTCACCTTAGTTGATGTCTGACTAACTACTCTCTTCACGAACCTTTTCGTGTTCTTTGCCAATCTTTTAACAACCTTTCTCACCTAATTTCTCCTCATCTTTTTGTCACTTCTCTTCGCGCTATACTTTTCAATCATCTACAATTAAACCGCTAAATACATTCTGGACTTGGACTGGATTTTAATTGCTTGCAACTCATCCCTGACCATACTGGCTGTGAATCGGGGCATAGCTGGTATTTTGTGCAAATAAAACACCTCCACCGGGTAGGGGATGTTTAGTTGTGTATATAGCTAAGCTATCTTCTTCAATTAATTACGATCTGTCTTTAGCTTAAGCATTTTCGTCGACTGATGTGTTAGTTGACATGAATAAATAAAAAATAAAAAAAAAAAATGAAGTAAGTAAGTCGTCTCGCCGACTTGGATATACCATACACCAGTAAAACAAATATTTTAAATTTATAATAACCAATGCATTTTCGTATTTAAAAGAAACTGTTCACATGCTTTTCACAAGCATATCTTAGTATTTCGCTCATTCAAGCAAACGAGCACCCTAGCGCCCCCACCAGCCAAAGGCCCCTTCCGGCCATATGGAAAAACGTTTATATGCATAACTTGACTATTTTTATTCCGATTTTGATCAAATTTGGTATTTTGCTTGATATTAGTATCAAATTTAAGTGTGCCAAGGTAGAAAATTACGGGAGATAATCGAGTTTTTTCAAATTACGGTGGCGGAGGGGGGCGTGGCAAAATCTTTACACATCAAAACTGTGCGCAATTACTAAGCAAATATTTATACCAACTATGGTGTCTCTAGCTAAAATAGGTTTTGAGAAAATCGGTTTTATTTGATTTGCGGGGGGCGGTAGGGGGCGTGGCAAAATTTTTATAAATACAAAATGTGCGCGTTTACTAAGCAAATATACATATCAAATTTTGTGTCTCTAGTTGCTATGGTGTTTAAGAAAATCGGTTTTATATCATTTGCGGGGGCGGTAGGGGGCGTGGCAAACATTTGAAACAAACTCGATAAGCGTACATTTGACACGAGTCTGCATACCAAATTTGGTGGCTCTAGCTCTTATAGTCTCCGAGATCTAGGTGTTCATACAGACGGACGGACGGACGGACGGACAGACGGACATGGCTAGATCGTCTCGGCTGTTGATGCTGATCAAGAATATATATACTTTATGGGGTCGAAAAGCTTCCTTCTGCCTGTTACATACATTTTGGCGACTTTAATATACCATTTCACCCTATGGGTGTATGGTATAAAAATAGACGCATTTTGTAAGTTTATTAGGCTTTACACGACAGAAACCACAAACACGAAAGAAATAATGAACGCATTATCAGATTATTTTAGAGCATATAGCCGACCAAAGTGTATTATTTGAAGATTTTGTGAATGAAAATGAAATAAGACATGTTAAGGTAGCAAGTTCTTGGTTCACCTCAAGAAAACGGACAAGTTGAAAGAATTAACCGGAGTTTAGAATCGATGATAGCAAAATTGGTAGATACAGAGAGAAATTTACATTGGGATTTAGTTCTCGATGTAGCAGAACATTTTATAAACAAACCTAACAAAGAACAATTAATCAATATCCGAGTAAAATGTTGTTCGGAGTCATACAGAAAGGAAAGACAACCGACACATTAGTAAATGAATTGGAAGAATTAAATAATAAAGAAGAGATTAAGGATCTAGAAGAATTAGAGCTACAAATAGTCAAAATAAAGTTCAGGAATATGATAAAATGAAGTAAGTAAGTCGTCTCGCCGACTTGGGTATACCATACACCAATAAAACAAATATTTCAAATTTATAATAACCAATGCATTTTCGTATTTTTAAAAAAATCGGTTTGCATGCTTTTTACAAGCATATCTTAGTATTTCGCTCACTCAAGCATTCGAGCACCCTAGCGCCCCAACCAGCCAACGGCAACTTCCGGCCATATGGAAAAACGTTTATATGCATAACTTGGCTATTTTTAGTCCGATTTTGATCAAATTTGGTATTTTGCTGAACATTAGTATCAAATTTAAGTGTGCTAAATTTGATTGCACAAGGTAGAAAATTACGGGAGATAATCGAGTTTTTTCAAATTACGGGGGCGGAAAGGGGCGTGGCAAAATCTTTACACATCAAAAATGTGCGCAATTACTAAGCAAATACTCATACCAAATTTTGTGTCTCTAGCTAGTATAGCTTTTGAGAAAATCGGTTTTATTTAATTTGCGGGGGCGGTAGGGGGCGTGGCAAAATTTTTACAAATACAAAATGTGCGCATTTACTAAGCAAATATACATACCAAATTTTGTGTCTCTAGTTGCTATAGTGTTTGAGAAAATCGGTTTTATTTAATTTGCGGGGGCGGTAGGGGGCGTGGCTAACATTTGAAACAAACTCGATAAGCGTACATATGACACGAGTCTATATACCAAATTTGGTGGCTCTAGCTTTTATAGTCTCCGAGATCTAGGTGTTCATACAGACGGACGGACGGACGGACGGACAGACGGACGGACGGACGGACGGACGGACAGACGGACATGCTAGATCGTCTCGGCTGTTGATGCTGATCAAGAATATATATACTTTATGGGGTCGGAAAAGCTTCCTTCTGCCTGTTACATACATTTTGGCGACTTTAATATACCATTTCACCCTATGGGTGTATGGTACAAAAATGGTAGATATAAAAAGACAAACACACGCATATAAAGATGGAGACTTAGTAATAATAAAAAATTTTGACACTCATGTTGGAATTTGTAAACAACTGATACCCAAATTCGACAGATATCTTGTTGAAGACGTAGATGGTTTTCAACAATCGAGAATCTCTTACAAAGGAGTTTGGGCAGTAGCAAATATGAAACCCAGGCTAAGAAATATATAAAATTAAAAATCATATTATAAGGAGTCGTGGAGTACTCCAGTCAGGATAGGCCGAATTGTAGTAATTACTAATACACATAGCAATAAGTAATATATGTATAAAGTAATATATGTATTATAAGAAATATACAATAAGATTCAATAAGATACACATGATCCACATTATAGATACACATACATAATTATAAGCAAGCAAGAACAAAAGATCGTGTGTACACATATATTTGGTTTAGAAGAGGAACCAATTACAACGAATAACTTTTACAAACAAGAACTAAGATTGAATGACAACCAGCCAGTATACACAAAAACTTACAGAAGAAATAACGAGACAAGTCGATGAACTCATTAAAGATAAAATAATTGAACCATCAGTGTCCGAGTATTATAGTCCGTTACTACTGGTGCCGAAAAAGGGTTAAGCAGTTGCCATTAGCATACGCGTCCCATTCATTCAGTAAAGGTGAAAGTAATAGAAGTACTACTGAGCAAGAACTAGCTGCGATACACTGGGCTATTACACACTTTCGCCCATATATATATGACAAACACTTTAGACCACTAACGTATTTAGTCAAAATTAACAAGAATGAGACTTGATCTAGAAGAATATGACTTTCCAGTAGAATATATGAAGGGAAAAGATAATTTTGTTGCGGATACAATATCCCGCGTTACAATACAGGATTTAAAATATCAAAGAAGCTAACATCGGCTGTGCCGAAGTTTATATACCCTTGCAGTCCATGGCCATAATATTTTTACATGTTCCAAACTCTTTTTCTGTATCTCAATTCATTAATGCACAGAACCTTTCAAATGTCATTTCAATTTCTTCTTCTTCTTCCCCATCCCCTTGATGATGACGTACTAGGCAGCAAGTTGAACCGATTTATATCGGCTGTAACTTGTGTTCTATATATCCGATCAGATTCAAATTTTGGGATCTGAGATTTTATGTATAATATATATATTTTACATATTGGTAAATTTCATGGCGATACCCCAATTTTTGCAAATTTTGCAAAAATGTTTCCTCCAGAGCTATATGATATAGTGGTCCGATTCTCCCAATATTCATACTTTATTTTTCCCAGGTAATAAAAAGCACCCAAAAAAATTTCATCCCGATAGCTCTTAAGATGGCCGAGTAAAACGCATACGCACAGACGGACGGACATGGCTATATTAACTCAGCTTCTCATGCTGATCAAGAATATATATACTTTATAGGGTCGGAAACGTCTCCTTCTGACCAATTTTATAATACCTCTGGAAGGGTATAAAAATACAAAAAGAAAAGTCACTACCAGGCAACAAAGTAGACAAAATAATCTCTGGCCAGAGAATAAAAATGAAAATACAATTAGGCACGTACCTAATAATAATTATAAGTCCAAAATACATGAAGTACTCTGCAATGAAGAAGTAAGAAAAGTAGTGACCTTGCGCATAACACATAATTTATGTTTCCTGAAACATGAAAAAAAGGTATAGCAAGAATTAAGATTGGAGATCAGGTTGGCCATACAGGCATTACAAAAATATTGGCCAAAGCAAAAAGACATTATTATTGGAAAAACATGACACGTCAAGTAAAAGACTATATTAATAAATGTGAAAAATGCCTAAAGTCAAAAACGACGAAACACATAAAAACACCCTTAGTTATTACAGAAACCCCCATACATGCTTGAACAGGGCTTCCAGGGCGAAGGAAAGAATAACCCGATATTCATTCGTTGAATTCAAAATATGAACTGCTTTTATTTAAAGAATTGTTGTGTATATAAATTAATTCTTAAACTCTAGGGAGCGACAATTGCTCTTAAAAAAGCTTATTCTAATGTTTATATTTCATGCTCAGCGTTGGTTACTTGATACCGCGCCGCTGTTATATTCTGTATATATTTGTTTGGTATTAAGCAATAATTGTCATATGCATTTTATGACTTATTTTGTTTATGTTTTTGGTTCGTTTTGTATATTTCTTTGGTCAATCTGATTTGGTGAAGCCAATTCAGATGAACACGATGTTTAATCTTAAACATTCTGCCAAGGGCCGCCAAATGCGACGTTTTGGAATTTATTTTTATAGTTTATTGTCTTATACAAATTTTTATTAATATAATCATTAGTAAGATAACTATTGTTAAAGAAGCATGAAAAGTTACATGATGGACACTCAAACCTAGTTAATCTGATGTTCCTTTACCGATTGTAACTGATTTCCTATTCTTACCAACTCTGCTGTATGGTTTACCAAGTGGGCTTCTACTGGATTTCATATTATTTTATATTTGGCATATTACTAATATCGCCCAATGCTTAACAATTTTTGTTTCGTGATATCTACCCACTGCTGATGTGCATTACTATGTTGACTTCTAGCCTTTTTATATTTAATTTTCGACTTGTTCCAATTTGATCTTTGCTCCACTTTTTTTAAATATTGCTGATAGCTAAAATTTGAGTTGTTATTTTCTTTATTCTTAGATGTTGTCCTTTTATAAATATTTTGCCATTTTCAGGTTTACTTTTGTTCTTCTCCAAACGCTGTTCCATACCTGTGACATTTATTGTTGTTGCCACTACCGATTTCTTACTTTTCGATTTGGTGCATCCCGAGACGATCCAACCAAATTGAGTATTTTGGCCTAGTAGGCCATCAATCTTTGTAACCCCCTTCTTAAAATTTGGGTATATACGTTTACCCCCATTATTATATCAACCTTACCAGGTTTGTTAAAAGTAGGATCAGCTAGTACGTAGGATTGCCATTTTGACGTATTCACGTCTACCATTTTTAATAGAAGAGCTTTCATTAACTTTGGCAACACAATTGCCTCAACCTTAAGATGACTTATCCAAGGATTTCGCGTCTTCACATTTATTTTTACCTTATATTTTGTTTTTTTGGTATTTATTGAGGACACGCCACTTATTTCTGTATGTTGTTTAATTTTAGGTAATTTTAATATTTGAGCTGCCGCTTCAGACAAAATGGTGCTCTGTGAACCATTATCAATAAGTCTTATATCCTCCATTTACATTTTTTACTTGTATTAGGGCTGTGGCCAACAGTGTGGGTTGAGCCGTTATACAAGTATTAACTCTCTCCTGTATTTCTTTAACATGGAGTAGAGTATGGTGTCCTTTACTGCACAATGAACAGACCATCTCATTAGTGTATTCTTTATTGCTTGAATGGTTCAAGCATCGTGTGCAAAGCTGTACTTTTTTGGCCGTTTCATACCTTTCCATAGGTGTCAAACCTTTAAATTTATAGCACTTATACGCTTTGTGCCCGCCAACTTTGCAAATCGGACAGTTATTTTCAAAAACCCCATATGAAACCACTTTTTGCGGGTTTTTCTCTTCTTTCCTTATGGCACTTAGCGAACAATATCTTTGCTCCAAGTATTCCATGACATCAGAAAGCATTTGTATCTGCCTTGTTTTCCTAATCTGACTCTCATACAATTGTAGAGCATCCCTGTCAAATTTACTAAGTACGCGTTGTGCGAATATTACGTCAACTTCATCGGACAAATTTGCTTTAATTTTAATTAAGTGTATTGACTCATTAATTATGTCAATCACTCCTTTTACACTCTTTGCGGATTCATTGTTGATCATCGGTAGATCAATGATCCGACTTAATTGTTCGGAAAATACCCTCCGATTATTTTCATACCGCTTGGTCAACAGTTCCCAAGCGGCATTATAACTGTCAGCTGAACCTGACAATAAATTAGCTACCATGCTCCTCGCTTCGCCCTTTAATGCGGATTTCAAATAATTAAACTTAAGAGTAGGACTCAGATCCTCTCTTTTTTCAATCAATTCCCCAAACAATTCCAGAAACAGGTCCCATTCTCTAGGCTCT
The DNA here is from genome assembly GCA_018903935.1 of Drosophila insularis. NCBI lineage: Eukaryota > Metazoa > Arthropoda > Insecta > Diptera > Drosophilidae > Drosophila > Drosophila insularis. The sequence goes on from JAEIFP010000924.1 coordinate 112,733, forward strand.
CCAGAAAATGTGGGTACCTGAATTTAATCTTATTAATATACATTATGCATGTCTCATTGCCTGTGGAGTTGTCTATAGTACGTAAATCTTTGGTTACCATATCTAAATAATCCTGGAGCTGTCGGACTCTATCCATAAATATATCCTGGTTAACCTTAGCGTTCTCATTACTGGAGGTCGCATTCGCGACTCTCCTTTGCTATCATCACCCATTTCTGACATATTCGCTTCTAACACCGACTTACTAGTGCCTGGTTTTTCTGACTCTCCTGTAGCTATGTTTTGGCAACTATCTTTAACACTTCTTCATGAATTTTATCTCTGAAATACTGATGATCGATCCCCTGCTGTAGCAATTTGTTATGATATCCATTGATTCCTTATCTCTTTTACTTTCTCGATCACCTTGCTAGTTAAGTTTCTAGTTTCTAAAGCTTCTAACTGCTTTAACCTTGTATGCAACTCTAACTGCTTCCCTAACCATTTGTCAGCCTTACTAGAAAACATTTTTTCTTATGCGTATATTAGGATACCGAAATAAGTATATAATAATAATAAAAATAGGTTTATGTAATTATAACTATTTTTATACCCTTATAAAATTGGTCAGATGTTTGTAACGCACAGAAGGAGACGTTTCCGACCATATAAAGTATATATATTCTTGATCAGCATGAGAAGCTGAGTTGATATAGCCATGTCCGTCTGTCCGTCTGTCCGTCTGACCGTCCGCCTGTGCGTATGCGTTTTACTCAGCCATCTTAAGAGCTATCGGGATGAAATTTTTTTTGGGGGCTTTTAATAACTTGGGAAAAATAAAGTATGAAAATTGGGAGAATCGGACCACTATATCATATAGCTCTGGAGGAAACATTTTTGCAAAAATTGCAAAAATTGGAGTATCGCCATTAAATTTACCAATATGATAGTATTTCATATAAAATCTCAGATCCCAAAATTTGAATCCAATCGGATAAATAGAACAGAAGTTACAGCCGATATAAATCGGTTCAACTTGCTGCCTACTACGTCATCATCAAATCAACAGAGCACACGCATGCACACATACAGACGCAACGCTACATAAACTATATGTGTATGCGTGCGAGTCGCGGCATGCGTGTAAAAGGGGATGGGGAAGAAGAAGAAGAAATTGAAATGATATTTGAAAGGTTCTGTGCATTAATGAATTGAGATACAGAAAAAGAGTTTGGAACATGTAAAAATATTATGGCCATGGACTGCAAGGGTATATAAACTTCGGCGCAGCCGATGTTAGCTTCTTTGAAACTTTAAATCGTTCGTTTTTTTTACCGCCGCCGAAATTATTGCAGTTGCTCGACTAGCCAAACTGCCTTTATATACTCGGTCGCACGCACTTTTTATTAAGCAATATTTTGCTTTTTATATTATACTCTGTCTCTTACCACTGGTGGGGGAAAACAAGAGTTATTTATTTTGCTACCTTTGTCTTATCTTATTATAAGAATTCAGACTTTAAGGAGCTGATTCATTCACTGAGTCTCTTACCACTGGTGGGGGAAAACTACAGAGTTTCTTTTTCGAAGGACCAAAATGAATAGGGATTTCGGGCGAAGCAAAGAATAACCCGATCTTCATTCGTTGAATTCAAAATATGAACTGATTTTATTTAAAGAATTGTTGTGTATATAAATGAATTCTTAAACTCTAGGGAGCGACAAATGCTCTTAAAAATGCTTATTCTAATGTTTATATTTCATGCTCAGCGTTGGTTACTTGATACCGCGCCGCTGTTATAATCTTAAGTGTTTTCCACAGAGTGTGGATGCATGTTTTGTTTGGTATTATAAGGTAATAGTAGACAGCATTGGTCCACTACCAAAATCTGAAAATGGTAACGAATATGCAGTCACTTTAATATGTGACTTGACAAAATACTTAGTAGCAATACCAGTTCCCAATAAAAGCGCTATTTTTGAAACCTTTATTCTGAAGTACGGTCCAATGAAGACGTTCATTACGGACATGAGAACAGAATACAAAAATTCAATAATAAATTACTTGTACAAATTTTTAAAAATAGACAAGGATACCGTATAATAGGATACCGTTACAAGAAGTCATAGGACATTTAATGAGTACATTAGATCATATATATCAGTAGATAAAACTGATTGGGATATATGGTTACAATATTTTGTGTACTTTTTTAACACAACCCCATCAGTAACACACAAATACTGTCCCTATGAACTTGGATTTGGTAAAAAAAATAGAAATAAATAGAATAGAACCATTATATAACGAAGACGATTATGCTAAAGAAGTTAAGTTTTAAGATAATAAGTCAGCAGATTTTAAAATATAAATAGTATATACATACAATAAAAAAAAAGAAAGAAAATTTGTCAGGCCAGACACAAATAAAACTATTTTTCTACCATACATACATTACCATTAAAATAACTCCATAATATAACGTTATTTTCTAAAAAGGGGAGGTGTAGTATATCCATACCATAAATCAATCAATACAAAGAGCTCAACTTGTAACATTTTGTTGCAAGCATAAACAATTAAATTTGTACGCAATTAAACATAAGTGTGCACTTGAAAATGTATACGTGTATACATTAATGTAGGCACTTAAATATATTCACATAAATACAACAACAACTAAGTATGTTCATATATTTATGTACATTTATATATGCACATACATATATTCACATATATTCGCGCAACTCTCGAACTCGAAATGATCAATGAAGTTACATATTTTTCGTTGTCCAATACCCTTGCATATATGCAACATGCATACGCTCGATTTGAGGCATCCGAAAATCCATGGATTTCACACTGTTCACTCCACCGGGTGAACAGCAGTGAGCGGCGAAGAGCAGTGAGGAGTGAGGAGGGTTTTTTGATCCTCGGCATCTACGGTCACACCAGGAGGGGTGACTTGATTTTTCCCATGGGCATCTCGATTGTATTTTTTTCCAACCCGAAACATCCTCGTGAGTGTCGGGACATCTTGTCACTTAATGTAAATAAATCATAATTAATTTAAACGAAGTTCTCGCGCGTTTTAATTACATTACTCACGCACCAGACCCCTGAAGCAATTGGCACCCGCCAACCACTTGCGGCTTATTTATCTTTCCGCCCCTCCACAAACACACACTTATTTTTATACACTTGCAGAGGGTATTATAAAATTGGTCAGATGTTTGTAACGCACAGAAGGAGACGTTTCCGACCCTATAAAGTATATATATTCTTGATCAGCATGAGAAGCTGAGTTGATATAGCCATGTCCGTCTGTGCGTATGCGTTTTACTCTGCCATCTTAAGAGCTATCGGGATGAAATTTTTGGGGGCTTTTTATTACCTGGGAAAGATAAAGTATGAAAATTGGCAGAACCGGACCACTATATCATATAGCTCTGGAGGAAACATTTTTGCAAAAATTGGAGTATCGCCATGAAATTTACCAATATGATAGTATTATAAATAAAATCTCAGATCCCAAAATTTGAATCTGATCGGATATATAGAACACAAGTTACAGTCGATATAAATCGGTTCGGCTTGCTGCCTACTACGTCATCATCAAATCAATAGAGCACACGCATGCACACATACAGACGCAACGCTACATAAAGTTTATGTGTATGCGTGCGAATCGCGGCATGCGTGTAAAAGGGGATGGAGAAGAAGAAGAAGAAATTGAAATAATATTTGAGAGGTTTTGTGCATTAATGAATTGAGATACAGAAAAAGAGTTTGGAACATGTAAAAATATTATGGCCATGGACTGCAAGGGTATATAAACTTCGGCACAGCCGAAGTTAGCTTCTTTAATATTTATTTGGTGATCGATTTATGCGACCAAAATTAGATAAATCAGCTTCAAGTTGTTGCCAATTAGTCTGTAAGATCTCTGGCAACGGGTCATCCCAATCCAAGCGATCGATCCACAAGTCTGTAACGAACACGTCCCAAAAGTCCGACATGAAACCATGGATGGGGTCGTCGTCTGGCTATGGTCGCTCTGGCCTTATAGCGGCTAACACCATGGGTAAGCGCTTGCATTTAAGGAAGGTAAGACAGCGCTGGCAGTTGCGTATTATTTTCGTGGGTGTTCCTTAATTATAATTTGAACTCGGAAAAGAGAGGCGCGGACTTATGTAATGTCACGTGGATTCGTGGATTATTGCAATTGCGTTTTTTCGCGTTCTCCCTCCACTTATTCGCACGACTGCACTCTCGCTCAGACCATTCTAGCCTCTCCCTCACTATTCGAGCTCATGGAAGTGGATCGTGTAAGCTCGGTTCCCAAAAAAAATCTATCATTTAATACTAATTAGCCTGATTAACTTAATATATAATGTTGATTGCTTTTAATTTAATCGCAATCCAAATGCACGCATCGTATCTATTAGATATAGGGCTTCACCATTGCTTATCCCTCCCCCTTCGGCTTGCATATTCCCCTATCCAATCCACAAACCATTATCGTTTCATATAATGTATGCATGCCCCGCACCCGTCTCGTGGGCTTACTTAGCCCACACTTTTGTTCGCATAATTTCGGCAGTTCATGCTCTCACTGCTTTGATCTCTTATGTGTGACGTAGGCAGAGAGCACCCATAGGCCACCGGTACTCCCTCTCGCGGTCATACACGCATAGCATACGTGTATTGTGAGTGTATGCTTGTTCATGCATTGTATGTCAATGCATGCATCTCTCTTGTGGCCTCTCTGTGCTCTTAAATTGTCTCACTGGGCCAATGCCCTTTTTCGCTTGCCCTTGTTTGCTCTTACATAGCCGATTTTGTACATTATGCCTCCCACGCATCTTCCCGCTTGTACGAAATTTCCAGCGGTCGCATGTGGTTCGATCGCTCATGTTTGATCGTAAATCATGGGATCGAGCCATGTTGGACTTGGTTGCCCATCGCATGTGTGTGCACATCGGTTTCTTTCCCACGCATCTTCCCTCTTGTACGAAATCGCCAGCGGTCGCATGCGCTTCGATCGGTCATGCTTGATCGTAAGTCATGGGTTCGAGTTGGTTCGATCGAGCCATGTTGGAGCTGGTTCCCCATCGCATGTGTGTGCGTATCGGTTTTTGCATTATGCTTCCCACGCATCTTCCCGCTTGTACGAAATCGCTCGCGGTTGCGTGCGGTTCGATCGGTCGTGTTTGATCGTAACTTATTTGCGTTGCACTGGTTCGATCCACCAGTGCCAATATTGGTCGTATATCGTACATCTGGTTTGTGTCTCGGCTGTATCTTGTATCTGGTGCGTTATTTACACCTTTGGATTGCTTCGCTGCCGGTTTGTTGTATGGGATATTATTATGATACATAATATTCCTCACACGTGGCATTGCCGAACTTTCGGCAATACCAAAGCTGTTTGAGAAAATTATTACGTTTTCCCTTCAACACTTATCCAGATCCACTATTTCTCCTTGTCAGCATGGCTTCATGAAAGGTCGTTCGTCGCTTACTATCCTTTTAGAATTGACTACCCTTGTACACCATGGCTTCCGTAAAAAGTGTCAAACTGATGTTATTTATACTGACTTTAGTAAGGCTTTCGATACGGTTGATCATTCTATGCTTCTCGCGAAACTTAACATCATGGGTTTTTCCCCGAAACTTGGTTAAAGTCGTATCTTATTGGCAGAACCCAAAAGGTGTCTTTTCGTTCCTCAATATCTAAAACTATTCAAGTTACGTCAGGTGTACCCCAAGGCAGGCATCTGGGCCCACTGTTATTTACCCTGTTTATAAATGATTTACCATTGGCCTTGGTTCACTCACGCGTGCTCATGTTTGCGGATGACGTCAAGATTTGTTATTCATATAATGATCCTTCTTTCCAACAGTACTTGCAATCTGATCTCGATGCGTTCTGTGATTGGTGCCACGTTAATAAATTACACCTTAATGCCTCTAAATGTTCTTTTATGGCTTTCAGTCGTTTGTCTCCGTTCCTAGCTCATTACTCTATTAAGTCTGTTCTGTTAGATTGTGTACCATCCTTCAAAGACTTAGGCGTTATGTTTGACCCAAAACTTTCATTTAATTTTCATATTTCTTCAATTGTCAATAGAGCATGCAGCCTTCTTGGCTTCATTAAACGTTGGGCCAAAGAAAGGTAACAAAGGTTTTATACACTTCGTTAGTTCGCCCTACTCTCAAATATTGCTCGCCATTGTGGAACCTTCAATATGATGTTCACCAGCGTAGTATTGAATCGGTACAGAAGCAATTTCTTAAGTTTGCGTTACGCGGTCTTAATTGGGACCCGAGTCTTCGCCTACCTTCTTATTCTGACAGACTTCTTCTTATTAATCTTCCTTCACTTTACAACCGTAGGCTCGTTTTTGGCATTCTTTTTCTCCATAAACTAGTCAACGGCGAAGTCATTTCTACTAATTTACTAGATACGCTATATTTTTGTGTTCCCTCACGTCGGTCCAGAAACTTTTTTCCTATTTACCTTAGTAGATGTCTGACTAACTACTCTCTTCACGAACCTTTTCGTGTTCTTTGCCAATCTTTTAACAACCTTTCTCACCTAATTTCTCCTCGTCTTTTTGTCACTTCTCTTCGCGCTATACTTTTTAATCATCTACAGCGAAACCAATGAAAATATTCTGGACTTGGATTGGCTGCAACTCATCCCTGACCACATTGGCTGTGAATCGGGGCATAGCTGGCACCTTATGCAAATAAAACACCTCCACCGGGTCGGGGATGTTTAGTAGTGTATATAGCTAAGCTATCTTCTTCAATTAATTACTATCTGTCTTTAGCTTAAGCTTTTTCGTCGACTGCTGTGTTAGTTGACGTAAATAAATAAATAAATACTATGAGAAATTCTAAGTTGGCGCTATTCGAGTTATAAATGAGATTGCTTGTAATCGTACCAACAACCTGTTGCGATTGCCGATCGGCTGTCCTAACGTTACCGCGCTTTTTAAGGCAATATTGCTGGGTGGTCATAAGTTTTGTTGCTAATTCTCCTCCTACTACACTTTTGTTAGCACCGCTGTCTAGTAGAGCAGTGTAAATTTGTCCACATATTGATAACTCAATAAAAGGTCGTAAGTCGTTATCTGGGTTAATTATGGTTGATATGGTAAGTTTCTTTAGCTTGTGTCTATTAGTCCAAAACGTTCGCAATCGTTGCTTAGATCGCGAGTGCGGCATCGGGTTGTCAAATAGTTCAGATCTTCGCTTGGTATATTCTTGCAACCGCCCATGATATGGTATGAACTGTTTAGTATTAGGTAAGTCAGCGTTATTAGTTAAGGTCACGTCTGAGTTGATTATTAAATTCTTTGATTTATCCAAGACTACGGGCGGACATTCCCCTTCACTAATCGGCGGGTATCCAGCAACTGGTTTCCCGTACGCGGAACACATTTTAAACACACACATCCATAACAAAATATGCGACGTTGTTGCAAAGAGTTCTGACATGGTTACTTAATTCGTCACAATTCCAGCATTTTATTTTCTCTGATGCACGCAATGCGCACACATCAATAGGGTCATCTAGCTATTCAACTACTGGTTCATTATGCAACATCGCATTCACTATACGTTTTCTGCCTATTTGACGCGTTAGCTGTCTTGACCGAAAGCTACGGAAAAATTCTTCATGCTTATGACATTCCCTACGCAATGCAGATAGGTTTGGGGTCTCTACATGTAAAATTTCATGAAATAAGGCGGGTCTTAAATTGTTTCGCACTTCCGCTATAAGTTCTGAATCGTTCAAAGGTTCGCAAAACATCTGTAATAGCCAACATAGAATCGAGGAATTCATCAAAATTCTCGTTGGAGGCCTGCTTGCGTCTGCGAAGGGCATCCATAATGTCTCTGTCTGATCTTTAGGTTCGATGACATCGCCAGAAAAATGTTAGGGCTGGTCCCGAGAAGAGCAGATTAGCGAACTAATAAAAGCAAGTTAAAGTCCCCATTCAAACTTTGAGTTGTTAAACAATTTACTCGATAAATGAAATTTTGTACTGTTATATCTTTGGAGGACCCCGTGAATCGTATATGCCAGTTAAAAATTATAGTAGATACTCGGTCAGTTCGTTCTGGTACTATCTCCTGGTCAATTGCAATTGGATTGCTCCGAATATTAAATGGTCGAGTTCTAACACTATTTTCGAGACTTCTTCGAGGAGCAACTGAGGGTGGTGAAAAATCCCACTCTAGTTGACGTTCATCAGTGGATTCCGCCTGAACTCCCGCGATGCTTAAATTTCTTACGAATTTCCTCGGTAATTACCGAAGCCATATTGACTCGATAAGTTTCTAATGAGTTCGAAATAAGTTGTTGTATACGTTCTTCTGACACTACTGGTGGCTGGTTTGCAATTGAATTCCGTGGTTGTTCACGTCGAGGTAATCCCACAGTTCTTGGATTCTGATTTGGGTTTGTACGAGTATTTGCTCTTGTATTGGGTCTTTTTGGTATTGCTCCTGAGGCGGCAAAATTATCTGCTACAAGAGAAGCTCGTGGGGGTTTAACATTTGTAGTCAATCTATCGTTGCTCCCTAATAGACTTTTCGAACAAGGTTGCCTACAATTTGGACAGGATTCTTTGGTCTCAAGCCAAATCTTGAGACAATGTTTATGAAACGTGTGCCGGCATGGGGTCGCTACAATATCTGTCAGTCCACTGGGATCATTGCAAATTACGCATACGAGTGCCTTTTCACTTGGCATAGCAGAAGCCAAGTTTTCTAAGCTTCGTCTAATGGCCATAATTTGTAAAATAAGAAAACTAAAGGTAAATATAAACTTTTTTTGTACTCACGAAAATACAAGACAACTTAAGATAATTTGACGATTCTATTTCGTAAACACGAATTATGGATTCTAATTAAGAGTTTAACAGCATAAATACACCCACCACTCTGAACATTATTTGCTTACGCTGTAATTGAATGTGCAATTCGTTGAAAGAGTGGCACTTGCCAGTAACGATTCCAGCAAGAACAGTTCTCAATTCCACCTCACTAGAACAATTTTATTTGAGATCTGGGAAACTGTATGGTCTGGTAGGTATCCGAACTATATCCAGACCCATATTCCTAAGCTACTTAATTTTCCTACTTTGTTCTAGTTATTGAAAATGATTTGTTTAAAATTAAGAAAATATTATTGAAAGGGTATAAAATTTCACTTAGTCCAGCTATAATCTGATACTCATACGCGTCGGAGTGTCGGAGTGCACTCTCTGTCTTTCTAACAAGTGGCTCGACTGAGCTCAGGGAAAATGGGGTGGTTCTTATGCTCTCCCAAAACATGCGCTACATAAATAAAATGAAGACAGAGATAAGGAATAAAGGACTGCACCTCGGTAGGGATTTTTGCTGTTAAATCTGTTACTACAGGTGTCAAAATAAACTAACTCAGCAATTCATCATTTCATACATATATTCAATACAAAGAAAAACATGGCATATGCCTTTAAGATAAGAAGATAAGATCGGATTTCGTATCCCACTTATATAACAATAATTTCAAATATATATAATTCCTAACTAATTCGGGGAGAGTAATCGTACGAAAATGTGTGAGTAGGTTTGGTTTATAGGTATAAATTAGATCTAAACTAAATTTTACGTTACGCAAAGGAAGGCAAGACAGCGCTGGCAGTTGCGTATTATTTTCGTGGATGTTCCTTAATTATAATCCACATGCATTCTTGCAATTGCGTTTTTTCGCGTTCTCCCTCCACTTATTCGCACGACTGCACTCTCGCTCAGACCATTCTAGCCTCTTCCTCACTATTCGAGCTCATGGAAGTGGATCGTGTAAGCTCGGTTCCCAAAAAAAAGTTCAAAGTCGATTCGCCGTAGAAATAGTGTATGTCAAATATATTCGTCTAGCTAGCAGATTTATAAAATTTAATTTTTGAAACAGTGCACCCTTACAAGTCTTAGATTAGGATTTTGTAGCGTTCTACGACTGGCGCTAATAATCCTAGTAGATCATAGAGCCTGGCCATAATCGATACTATTTTCCGCTTTTTTGGTATTGCAGTTAATGGAAGATCAAATCGAAATAATATTATCTCTTCAGTTGGCAGCCACGACGTGCCAAGAGCCTTGGTGACATCACTGTTGTCCATATTGAGATTATATTCAGAATCTGTTGGTACGCCACTGAAATTCCAATTTGTTAATTCTAAGCCTGCCTTGGCAAGCAATTTGGTAACTTCATTCGTCTTAGCATTGAAATGAAATTTATTCTTTTCAAATGAAACTTCGGCAATTTTAGGGTCTAATTGGATGTGAGAAATTGAATGACCGATTGTTCTCCAGAAGTCCATGCCGCAAAATAACATTCTGAGTAATAGAATACTATGAGAAATACTATGAGAAATTCTAAGTTAGCGCTTTTCGAGTTATAAATGAGATTGCTTGTAATCGTACCAACAACCTGTTGCGATTTCCCATAGGCTGTCCTAACGTTACCGCGCTTTTTAAGGCAATATTGCTGGGTGGTCATAAGTTTTGTTGCTAATTCTCCTCCTACTACACTTTTGTTAGCACCGCTGTCTAGTAGAGCAGTGTAAATTTGTCCACATATTGATAACTCAATAAAAGGTCGTAAGTCGTTATCTGTTTCTTTAGCTTGTGTCTATTAGTCCAAAACGTTCGCAGTCGTTGCTTAGATCGCGAGTGTGGCATCGCGTTGTCAAATAGTTCAGATCTTTGCTTGGTATATTCTTGCAACCGCCCATGATATGGTTTGAACTGTTTAGTATTAGGTAAGTCAGCGTTATTAGTTAAGGTCACGTCTGAGTTGATTATTAAATTCTTTGATTTATCCAAGACTAGGGGCGGACATTCCCCTTCACTAATCGGCGGATATCCAGCGACGTTTCCCGTACGCGGAACACATTTTAAACACACACACCCATAACAAAATATGCGACGTTGTTGCAAAGAGTTCTGACATAGTTACTTAATTCGTCACAATTCCAGCATTTTATTTACTCTGATGCACGCAATGCGCACACATCAATAGGGTCATCTAGCTATTCAACTACTGGTTCATTATGCAACATCGCATTCACTATACGTTTACTGCCTATTTACCGCGTTAGCTGTCTTGACCCAGGTTCGATGACATCGCCAGAAAAATGTTAGGGCTGGTCCCGAGAAGAGCAGATTAGCGAACTTATAAAGCAAGTTAAAGTCCCCATTCAAACTTTGAGTTGTTAAACAATTTACTCGATAAATGAAATTTTCTACTGTTATATATTTGGAGGACCCCGTGAATCGTATATGCCAGTTAAAAATTATACTAGACACTCGGTCAGGTCGTTCTGGTACTATCTCTTGGTCAATTGCATTTGGATTGCTCCGAATATTAAATGGTCGAGTTCTAACACTATTTTCGAGACTTCTTCGAGGAGCAACTGAGGGTGGTGAAAAATACCACTCTAGTTGAGGTTCATCAGTGGATTCCGCCTGAGCTCCCGTGATGCTTAAATTTCTCATGGCTCGATAAGTTTCTAATGAGTTCCAAATAAGTTGTTGTATACGTTCTTCTGACACTACTGGTGGCTGGTTTGCAATTGAATTCCGTGGTTGTTCACGTCGAGGTAATCCCACAGTTCTTGGATTCTGATTTGGGTTTGTACGAGTATTTGCTCTTGTATTGGGTCTTTTTGGTATTGCTCCTGAGGCGGCAAAATTATCTGCTACAAGAGCTTCTCTTCGTGGGGGTTGATCATTTGTAGTCAATCTATCGTTGCTCCCTAATAGACTTTTCGAACAAGGTTGCCTACAATTCGGACAGGATTCATTGATCTCAAGCCAAATCTTGAGACAATGTTTATGAAACGTGTGCCGACATGGGGTCGCTACAATATCTGTCTGTCCACCGGGATCATTGCAAATTACGCATACGAGTGCCTTTTCACTTGGCATAGCAGAAGCCAAGTTTTCTAAGCTTCGTCTAACGGCCATAATTTGTAAAATAAGAAAACTAAAGGTAAATATAAACTTTTTCGTACTCACGAAAATACAAGAGAACTTAAGATAATTTTACGATTCTATTTCGTAAACACGAATTATGGATTCTAATTAAGAGTTTAACAGCATAAATACACCCACCACTCTGCACATAATTTGCTTACGCTGTAATTGAATGTGCAATTCGTTGAAAGAGGCACTTGCCAGTAACGATTCCAGCAAGAACAGTTCTCAATTCCACCTCACTACAACAATTTTATTTGAGATCTGGGAAACTGTATGGCCTGGTAGGTATCCGAACTATATCCAGACCCATATTCCTAAGCTACATAATTTCATTGAAAATGATTTGTTCAAAATTAAGAAAACATTATTAAAAGGGTATAAAATTTCACTTAGTCCAGCTATAATCTGATACTCATACGCGGGTGTCGGAGTGCACTCTCTGTCTTTCTAACAAGTGGCTCGACTGAGCTCAGGGAAAATGGGGTGGTTCTTGTGCTCTCCCAAAACATGCGCTACATAAATAAAATGAAGACAGAGATAAGGAATAAAGGACTGCACCTCGGTAGGGATTTTTGCTGTTAAATCTCTTACGTCAGGTGCCCAAATAAACTAACTCAGCAATTCATCATTTTATACATATATTCAATTCAAAGACAAACATGGCATATGCCTTTACGATAAGAAGATAACATCGGATTTCGTATCCCACTTATATAATAGCAGCATTAACAATAATTTCAAATATATATAATTCCTAACTAATTCGGGGACAGTAATCGTACGAAAATGTGTGAGTAGGTTTATAGGTATAAATTAGATCTAAACTAAATTTTACTTTACGCAAAGGAAGGCAAGACAGCGCTGGCAGTTGCGCATTATTTTCGTGGATGTTCCTTAATTATAATTGGAACTCGAAAAAAAGAGGCGTGGACTTATGTAATGTCCACGAGGGTACAGGAGTGTTACGTCTCTCCACGTGCATTCTTGCAATTTCATTTTTTCGCGTTCTCCCTCCACTTCCACTTCCACCATTCTAGCCTCTCCCTCACTATTCGAGCTCATGGAAGTGGATCGTGTACGCACGGTTTCCAACAAAAAAGTTCAAAGTCGATTCGCCGTAGAAATAGTGTATGTCAAATATATTCGTCTAGCTAGCAGATTTATAAAATTTAATGTTTGAAACAGTGCACCCTTACAAGTCTTAGATTAGGATTTTGTAGCGTACTACGACTGGCGCTAATAATCCTAATAGATAATAGAGTCTGGCCATAATCGATACTATTTTCCGCTTTTTTGGTATTGCTATAAATGGAAGATCAAATCGAAATAATATAAGATCTTCAGTTGCCAGCCACGACATGCCAAGAGCCTTGGTGACATCACTATTGTCAATATTGAGATTTGTCGGATACGGGAAGGCCAAATAATCCTTCCATAAATTACATGGAAGTAACTTAATATCAAAAAAAAAAAAAATATTGAGATTATATTCAGAATCTGTTGGTGCGCCACTAAAATTCCAATTTGTTAATTCTAAGCCTGCCTTGGCGAGCAATTTGGTAACTTCATTCGTCTTAGCATTGAGCTCTTCGTCAGCTCCATAAAGTAGATCGTCAACATACATATCATTAGCTAATACAGCAGATCCAAGTGGAAACAACTTCTTATACGTCTCTGATATAAACTTTAAGGAGCTGATTGCGAGAAATGGAGCGCACGACATCCCATAGGTAACAGTATTCAATTGAAATATTTGAATAGGTTCTTGCAGTGACTTTTTCCACAAGATTTGTTGGAATCTTCTATCCTCAGATGCGACGAGAAATTGTCTGTACATTTTTGTTATGTCAGCTGTAACGGCATGGCGGTACAAACTAAACAAGAGTAATGTTAGGATCAGATCTTGTTGAATAATAGGACCAACCATGAGTATATCATTTAATGATATATAATGATACTAGGCGAAGTTTAGTTGATGAGCTCTGCGGTCTAAGAAAACAAAGGTGAGTAATAATGTAATGATTTCCCGGTTGCAAATTGTCAAGATGCAATTGCAAGATGAATTTCGAGTTGTAGAAAACGTTTTTTTGCACGAGTCTCCAAGTTGTTCATGCGATTTATTGATCGGCAACCGAACGTGTATGCGCCCTGAATCCAGGAATTGTGTGTGCACCTGAAAATGAGTTTCACATGCTTGTTCTTCTGAGCTTAAGGAAATATCTTTATTTTGAATTCAATGTATTCCATCCATTTTACAAAACTTTTTTAATAATAAGTATGTTAAGATCTTGCTGTGTAGTATTGAGTTGAGTATTGAGCAATTTCCACTAGATGAGAAAGACCAATTCCTAAACTAATTTTACCCGTCTTGAGTAGATCAAAAAACTTCTTTACGCTAAGCAATAAATCCACCTTTCCGGGTTTATAAAAGAATGGGTCGGCTAACTCAATTTTTTTCGGAATGATCCAATTTTACACATCTAGTCTCTTTTCAGGCTGTGGTAGAGATATAGATTTAGTCACGATAAACTCCATATTCTATTCCTCTGGAGATATTCATATATAATTTTGGTAGATACGGAATGCTTCATATGTGCACGTATTTCACCGATTCCAGCAATCTCATAATGATCGTAACCAAACGGAAGCTGAAGCCTTTTGGCTAATTCTTCAGTTATAAAGGTAAGCTCAGAACACGAATCAAGTAATGCTCTTGCGAGCTGAAACCTACCAAGTTTGTCTCCAATAAGAGCTCGTGCTGTTGGATGCAATACCCGCCGAGCTTGGCGAGTCAACATCGATGTTGACAAACGTTTCACTTTCGTCATGTGTATTATGAATGAGTTGTTGCGATTGATGATGAATAGAAGGACCCTCTGGTTGATAATTTCCCTGGACGTTCAATGAAGGACACTTTTAGGCTGGATGACCCTTATTGAGGCAATTCTGACACAGTGACGCTGTCTTAACAATCTTGAATCGCTCAGTAAAACGTAGCGAAATAAAAACTGGACAGAATGCTAACCTATGCTCAATTGACTGACATTGATTGCATCTGCTTTGGGCTTCAACAAATACTTTCGAAGTACTAAGAATTTTGCCTCTGACGGGTCTTTTCTCTTGTCGGTTTCTCAGATACCCTTCCAAATACTGACAGTGTCGACTGAGTATTTGATAACAGTCGGCCTAGTCTGGCAATTTATCGTATTCTTGAACGGGATCGTATGCTTGTTTCAATTCAAAATCAATTTTCGATATAAAAATATGAATAAGTACTGCGTTTAATACATCAGCTTCAGACCCAAGAGACAATAATAATCCGCGGAGAGCTGAAACCGTATGCAAAATTGTACAGCGTCTGCCTTTTTCATGCTAGCAATGTTAAATAAACTTGAAATATGTTCCACGAAAATAAGAACCTTTTTGTCATATCGCTCGTTGAGGCGATCTAGCGCCTTGGGATAATTTTCGTCTGATACTTGAAATGGCGAAACTACGCTTAGAGCTTGACGAGATAGACAACTTATCAGATAGTTAAATTTGTCCACATTGGACAATAAGATGTCTTCATGTACCATATTTGTAAATGAAGTAATAAATGTTTTGAATTATCCATATTTGCCGTCGAATTTAAAAAACGACTCAACAATTTGAGACTGACAATCTAATATAATAGAATAGGGTCATTTTCAAGATCTATCCTAGCTCTCAAACTTTCAATATTAGATTGCAGTTGATTCCGTTGCTGTCTAAGAGGTAGGAGCTGCGTTTCAAATGGTGGAGACATTTTGAGCCCTTAACGAAAGAAATGTAGCAAGTTAGGAATGAATTAAACCTGAGCTAAACGAGTTCTATTTTTAAATGAGGTAAAACTTGAGTGAAAATTGATAATGCAAATTTACACACTCAAGTTGACGTAGGTGAGGGCTGATAGGGCTCCAATGTAAATGTCCCACGATGATATGTCTCGCAAAGGCCAATGATCAAGAAGTCCAATATTTCGGTTTGATAAGTTAGAAGCTCTTCATGAGCCATGTAACACAAGCTTTTAGAACATGTTAATGTAAATACCGTGGTAGAAATTCCAATAATTTTAAATATATTTTAAATTTTAATATACAAATC
This sequence comes from Drosophila insularis, assembly GCA_018903935.1. NCBI lineage: Eukaryota > Metazoa > Arthropoda > Insecta > Diptera > Drosophilidae > Drosophila > Drosophila insularis. The sequence goes on from JAEIFP010000924.1 coordinate 128,879, forward strand.
TAAGTTAACGCTGACGTCTCCTACAACAGTGACCATTATTATACCCTTGCAGAGGGTATTATAAAATTGGTGAGATGTTTGTAACGCACAGAAGGAGACGTTTCCGACCCTATAAAGTATATTTATTCTTGATCAGCATGAGAAGCTGAGTTGATATAGCCATGTCCGTCTGTCCGTCTGACCGTCTGTCCGTCTGTGCGTATGCGTTTTACTCAGCCATCTTAAGAGCTATTGGGATGAAATTTTTTTTGGGGCTTTTTTATATTATATATAAAATTATAAATTATTATATATAAAATCTCAGATCCCAAATTTGAATCTGATCGGATAAATAGAACACAAGTTACAGCCGATATAAATCGGTTCAACTTGCTGCCTACTACGTCATCATCAAATCAATAGAGCACACGCATGCACACATACAGACGCAACGCTACATAAACTATATGTGTATGCGTGCGAATCGCGCCATGCGTGTAAAAGGGGATGGGGAAGAAGAAGAAGAAATTGAAATGATATTTGAAAGGTTTTGTGCATTAATGAATTGAGATACAGAAAAAGAGTTTGGAAGATGTAAAAATATTATGGCCATGGACTGCAAGGGTATATAAACTTCGGCACAGCCGATGTTAGCTTCTATGTTATTTTGTTTAAAAATTTTTTTTATGTATACATTGGTATATAAAGAATTTTTCTTTTTATTTATGTATGTATGTATTAACACAACAAAGAAAAAAATACACAAAATAATAACGGTTCATTTAAATATTAGATTTCCACTGTTTTAAATTTCACTGGTACTTAACTTTGCCCCTGCTCGAGAGCCATAAAACATCATAAGAGTTTTTATAAGAATTTGATTTCGTTTGTATATTGTAGGTATATAACTGGACCGTTAATTGACGCGATTTCAAAAAAAGACAAAAAGAATGCTCTCGCTTTAATTGGTTATTTTCGACAATATTTATTCTTTTAGCTTTTAACGAACCACTCGCTTTAATTGGTTATTTTCGACAATATTTATTCTTCTTGTTTATGCCCAAACGGGTAACACAAGGGTTAAGGGAGGAGGGAGCTTTCACCTCGCGCCGCTCTCCCGATGATGCCCATCGCTTTCCCAACGAATGAACTCAACCCAAACCCAAACTTCGCTCCAAGCGGGGCTTGGTGCCCTGCTCTTAATTAAGCTAGTTTTAGTGTAAAACTTACCTACAAAGACATTGGTCCTTCGAGCCGGATACCAAGATCCTCTCGAACCTTTTGCATCGGTGGAATTTCATACATATTTCAAGCTAAGTAATTTTTTCCAAATTATATGTATATGAGTATATGTACTTGCCTCTCCAGCATCCGTACCCATACTCACATACATATAATTGTTTCCCTTGATTTTCCTAATCAAAGTAAAATTACTTTCGCGCAATTTTCTTCCTCCTCAAAGGGGAGAAAATTTTGGTCCCCAATTTTTTCATACATATATATGATTTTCAAGATTTTTTTCTCGCACTTTGGCATATATAGGCCAAGTATATAAGGCGTCATATTTATTTGCCTATTTCCAATATATATTTTTTCGCAATTTGCAAAAAAAAAAATATAAACACATATGTAATACATATATATACATACATGTTATGTATGTATGCATTGAAACAAACCTACGAAACTCAAAGTGATCTCCTACATACATATATATACATATGTGCAAGCAGAGTGTGTGAATGTGACAAAAAATTACAAAATTACAGACGGACATGGCTCAGCTTCTCATGCTGATCAAGAATAAATATACTTTATAGGGTCGGAAACGTCTCCTTCTGTGCGTTACCAACATCTGACCAATTTTATAATACCCTCTGCAAGGGTATAAAAACCAAAAAAATTATTAATTTGTATAAAGAAATCCGATCCATTCACACCTCTGCATATTTCCATTCCATATTTTCATATAAAAAAAAAAAAAAATTTTAAAAGACACAATATACTCCAACATTTTACATATCCATACACATATGTACATATATATACATATTTTTTCCATACATAAGGCACTACCTTCTGTTGCCTGGAACCTCATCAACAAATGCTTATTGCTTGGACATTTCCCACGCCAGTGGAAATGTGCTGAGGTTATCCTCATTCCCAAGCCATATAAGCCTGAAACACTAGTAACCTCATACCGCCCAATCAGTCTTTTGCCAGTGCTCTCTAAATTACTCGAAAGAGTAATTTTAAGAAGAGTACTGCCAATTCTAGAAGACGACGGCCTAATCCCTAACCATCAATTCGGATTCAGGACTAGACACGGCACCCCTGAGCAATGTCATCGCTTAGTGGAGACAATCACCATGTCATTTGAGAGGAAGGAATACTGCTCAGCCGTATTCCTAGACGTCAAACAAGCCTTTGATCGCGTCTGGCACACCGGGCTTATATATAAATTAAAGAAGCAACTCCCAATGCCCTACTTCCTACTCCTGAAGAGCTACCTGCTTGGAAGGTCCTTCTACGTCAGGGTAGGCAGTGAAGAATCCAGGATCCTACCAGTAAATGCGGGAGTGCCGGAAGCGTACTTGGCCCAATCCTATACACTCTTTACACGGCAGACCTTCCTATCTACTATCACCAAGACCTGCTGGTTGCCACATATGCCGATGACACTGCATTCCTGGCACATGCTAAAGATGCATCGGATGCATCACTAATCCTCCAAGAACAGCTCAACTTGGTGAGTCCATGGCTGGAAAAGTGGTGCATAACAATAAACGCAGAAAAGTCCCAACACATCACCTTCGCATTGAAAAGAGACGACTGCCCACCAGTAACGTTGCATGGTCAAACTATCCCCAGATCGGATGAAGCCAAGTACCTGGGACTGACTATGGAAAGGCGTCTAACCTGGGCCTCCCATACTCGAAATAAACGTAAGCAGTTGGATGTACTGGCTTCTGGGCAGCAGGTCCAAGTTGAGACTCCAAAATAAAATCCTTCTACACAACACGATGCTGAAACCAATATGGGCATACGGAATTCAAATTTGGGGCACAGCTAGCGCCTCCAACATCCAGAGAGTACAAAGCTTCCAATCCAAACTCCTACGCGTGATAGCCGGTGCACCGTTCTATATGACCAACAAAATCCTACACCGTGAACTGGAGGTGGAGACGGTACTCGAGACCATTCAGAGCAGAGCAAGGAGCCACATGGAGAGGCTGAGCAACCACGAAAACAACCTAGCGATCAACCTACTGGACAACAGCTTGCACACCAGAAGGCTTAAACGCCACCATCCACTGGACCTACCTTTCCGACTGAGCTGAGCAGCCCAACATCCACACCGACATTGTCCTAATCAGTTGTCAATTGTCAATCAATTGTCTTCCAAATGTTAACGTCTAATCAAATTCAAATTTATTGTTTCTGTAAATTGCATGTATAATCACATTTAGTATTTTTTCCCATATGTTAATGTTTGAACAAATTTAATAATTGTCCTCCGGATAGATCTTAAATAAAGAACACTGAATTCAAAAAAAAAAAAAAATTTATCCGATCAGATTCAAATTTTGGGATCTGAGATTTTATATGAAATACTATCATTTTGGTAAGACGGACAGACGGACATGGCTATATCAACTCAGCTTCTCATGCTGATCAAGAATATATATACTTTATATGGTCGGAAACGTCTCCTTCTGTGCGTTACAAACATCTGACCAATTTTATAATACCCTCTGCAAGGGTATAATAATTATATAAAAATTATTTTATATTATATAAAATTACATATTTACCAATATAATTTTCAAAATTAACAATATTTACCAAAGAAAATGAGAAATGAAATGGAAAGTAAATCAAAGTAGAATGTGAGAAAATTTCACCACCATTTTAGCCTTAAATGCGGTCCGGAATTCGACTAGTATTTGGTCCAGTTAAGTCTTAGGCGGAATTTGTGTTACGCCATAATCCAGTAATCTAAAGCTAAGTGCCAAGTATTTCGCACCACATATTCCTTTTGACACCCGCCCCAAAATAGTGGCAAATGGCCATGAACGTGGTTCATCCCTTTTGTTTTTATACATTTGCAGTAGTTATTAGTAGATGAATGGCATATCATGGAATGCCATGACTACGCCATATTTGCTCTGTGCAGTTCTGTTTTGTTTCAAGCAATTTAACAGCTTTTGGCGAAAATAACAAGAGCCAGACTAACAAACACACACACACACACACACACACACACACAGCCAACAGGCAACATTCTGACAACCAAAAAGTCAAGCCAAACAATGCGCCAATGAACTCAACATCCCTCCCTCAACATAGCTCTTCTTCTGGCTCTAGGAGATGGAGATGGAGACTGTAGAGATGCATTGGAATAAAGAGACAACAGGAGTATCAGGGGTAGCAGGAGGAGTTTTCTGCATATTTCTGTGGAGAGTTGCTTATTTTTACATGGACCCTGGCTCACAACACATGACCAGAAATGCGATCTATGGGCTCCATTTACATATAAAAATACCTACGTACATACATACACTCTACAGATGAGTGTGTATGTATTTCATTGTGTGGTGCTCCCCATAATAAAATGAAATATATTTTTTAACAATTACCTTTGAAAGAGCTTTTATGGTTGTGAAAGTTGTCGACCAACTAACGAAAAAAAAAAAGGCCCATCTACCCACAACCAAGAATTTCTTCCTTTTAAAAAACCTAAAAAAAAAAGACAACATGCAAGAAGAGTTTGAAAATAATGTAAGCACATTAAAAATGTAAATTTCCCTTCAATCCCCCTTCACAACAATTGCCATAATTGTTATATTTACAGATGTTGACCAAATAGCTTGGTCATAACCGCAAGAGATATGCCATATTTTGTACTAAAATTATTTTTTCAACCGATTGATCATACATAACAAATGATGCTGGAGAAAAAAATTTGCCCCGCTAATAAAGCTTACAAAACATGATTCAGATCTTCAAAAAGATTTATATTGTTTGTTATTAACAGATTTTTCGTGTTTGTGAACAAATTTTTTGGAAAGTGTAAACCATGACTGTATGTATGAAAATATTGACAAGATAATTAAGAATATGTATAGGCAATGGCCATATCGGAATTACACTAATAAATTTTTATGCATTTGTTGAATTTGGATGTAAATTTTTTTTGGTTTTAAGTTAAATATCGAAGTCAGTTTTGGAGGCGTCGCTGCTTTGTATAGAGATAATCGACACGCTCTTCCTATCCAATATTTCCGAAACATCGATGGAGTGTGTAGCCGGTATATATGCTCCAATCCATGTGCTCCACACCCATCATGTCCAAGAAATCGGTCTTCTTCAGCGGCATATTAACTCATTTCATATAATGAATCATTTTCGTACAACATCTCAACATTAACATCTCCATATTCGGACTAACCGAATCTGTGTAACTGCACATAGTTTCAAATGATGTGCTCGAGGTTATGTCACTCTGCGATGCATCCTTGTATCCTAGTAATTCGGCCACGTCTGTGGAATTAGTAGCTGGCATATAGTAATCCATGTATTTCGTTACAAATCCCTATTTCACAGAGGCATCTAATACAGCATTTAACTCTACCTCTGCGGCATTTTGTTTAGATTTTTCCATTCTGTCTACACCCAACTTGCTGAGCAGTTCAGTTTTTTTTAACGGCTCATTTGCAGACTTTAGAAGCAGCATCAACTTCGTACCCACAGGAGAATCACCAGATGGTTTCGACATGCTTGAATACGGAAACGTTGAAAATGGTTAATTAGTTTCGTGCAGTTGAGAAAAGTCGACCAGGACCAGGACCAAAACCTAGCGGATCAGCCACCAGACATAGGGTCCTAACACTCAAAAATCATTGTCAGCAATTAAAGCCCATAGCAGGACATCTTAAAATGGTCCTGAATTGCTTTCAGAAGGACTTCAGAAGTTATACGTTACCTTTAAAACAAACTTGAATTACGGCTAAATATCTCTTAGAATATAAACGGCAGGATGGCTTGTTGTTTCTAGGACACAGGATGTTACAGAATTTTTTGTTTTGAAACTTATACTTTTTTCCAATTGAATAAACTTTTTTTTTTGTATTGTATGTTGTTTACTAGACAGCTGCATGACTTCATTCACTTAATAAGTAAAATAGAGTATACTCGGATAGAATTGAATAGAGTGAGTGACTCATACAAAGCAAATTGAATGACACTGAGTACTGACTGAGTACTGAATAAAACGGAGTGACAAATTTGACAGATCTAAAAACATTTGAGTTATTCAAGTATCAGGGTACATATTTTGTGTATTTATTTTCTTTGCATCGTTGAAACACAGCATTCGCAAAAATGGAAGGAGGAAAAACTATCCAAAGTGAGAAAGTATGTAATTTAAAGCGTATTTTGTTGTTTTTGTTTTCGTTTGTTTTGTTATTGCTGTAGTCAAATGTTTTTTATGTAATTTCTTTCAGATTTAATTTAGTTCAATTAAAATATACAGGTTCTTGAAAGAGCGGCGAGCATAAGAGAGATCCTTGCACAGGAAATAAAGGAGAATCTGCATTCTGGATTGTATAGCTTAATAGAAAAGAGGGGTCGAAGCGAAGTGTGGCAATTTTTCTCAAGAATAAAAAATGAAAATGGAGATGAGCTAGTTGAACTTGAATAGCAAATGACGAATTTGCTGATATTGTAGAGGTTCAACAAGTTGATCCGAATAATAACCAAATTGACCAAGAAATAAAAGGGTACTCCAATATAAATGTACCGTACAGCACAAATTTCGATGCACTGGCACATGCACCAAAAATTTTTTCCTTTATTGCACAAAGCAAGTTGCAATATTTTTTGTATACCGGCAAGCAGCGCGGCGTCTGAAAGAACCTTTTCAAACGCAAGAAATTTAATTACTGAAAAACGCTGCTTAATTGCTGCAGATGCAGATAATATTAATAAAATAATGTTCTTGAACTCAAACTTGAATTAAATGTAGTATATATGTAAATAAGTATATGAAATGAATATTAAAATGTAATCTATCTATGTATTTGCTTTCGTTTTTATAGGTTTTGAAGTACAGATTCTGTACGCACAACGAAAAAACAACAAAAATGCTGTGTCCGCACCTGTCATTCGGATACATTCGAAACATACTCACTTATACTCTCTGTTTTAACATTGTGCGGCCGAGTATAAAGCAAGCCTATCCACTCACTCATACTTATTCCGTTCTGCACTCATATTCACTCAACTCAATTTGAGAGTAGTATATCCGAATGTCACTTTTTTGACATTCAAGCAGATGTCTATTGTTTAGAGAAGAATGATTTTAGACTGATCCATATCCATGTATTCCACAAAAATTCTTAATTTTTTCGCACACAAATATATTTTTCCATCACCGCGAACAAAATCCCGCTACCCCTTGCAGACTATATACATACATACGTGCATACATAAGTCCCGCTTAACTGCAGTATACCAGCATAGCTGCAAGCTCATGTGCCAAAGAGCGGCACAAAGCAAACGACCAAAAGTAGCTGTTGTTGTTATTGTGGGTTTCTTTTTAATATTGAATTCCCAAATTGTTCCAATCGTTGGAGTTAGATTTCAATTCCGAAGTGTTTCCACGCGTTCCAAGTCGTATCTTTGGAGGTAGATTTCAAATCCAAAGAGTTTCCACGCGTTCCAAGTCGTATCGTTGGAGTTAGATTTCAACTCCAAAGTGTTTACACGCGTTCCAAGTCGTATCTTTGGAGTTAGATTTCAATTCCAAAGTGTTTCCACGCATTCCAAGTCGTCTCTTTGGTTTTATTTCAATTCCAAAGTTATTCCACGCGTTTCAAGTCGTATCTTTGGAGTTAGATTTCAATTCCAAAGTGTTTCCACGCGTTCCAAGTCGTATCTTTGGTTTTATTTCAATTCCAAAGTGTTTTTCAAGCGTTTCAAGTCGTATCTTTGGTTATATTTTTGAATTCCAAGGTGTTCCAAGTGTCCCAAATCGAACATTGGGTTTTATATTTCAATTCCAAGGCGTTCCACACCGTTCCTAGGGTTTTTAGCAGTGTTCCAAGTCATCCCAAACGTACCAAATCGTTTTCTGGATTTTTGATCTATTTCAAGGCGTTCCAAGCCGTTCTTTGCGTGGTTTGGTAGTGTTGCAGTTTTTCCCGAACGTTCCAGGTTGTCTTTTTCGCTAATTTTCAAGCCGTGCCAAACCAGCTCACTACTTTATAACCGCCATTCTCTGGGGTTATGAGCACGAGCCCGTCAAAAGACGAGAAAGAACCTGGGAACACTGCGGCCAAATACTCAATTGCTGCTCCAGGTCAGCGCCAGAGGAGTACCAGCTCTACAGACCCTCTCTAGTCCATTAGCTCTCACGTCCGCACCATCACTTCCACAGATTTTAGTAACCGCCCCAAGAGTCACTCGGTCCGAAACCAAAAGGGTTTTAGTTGCGTCCACCATGGCTTTGAAGAAGTTTGTCTCCATTAGCGATAAACTAATTCAGTTTGAAGTCGACACCCACGTCACTTCACAGTCCGAGGTTAGCGTATTTACGCTCCAAGTCCGTCGTGATCGAGTTCAAGCGTTGTGGCAGAAGGTCGAGCAGGAATATGAGAAATGCGAGGCACTCCCAGATGGTAAAGACGATAATTCTGAAGATTTAGCCATCCAAGCTAAATATGACAAATGCTATCAAGTTTACGAGCGATGCACGGCTCGATTAAACGAGCTTATCCACGAAGCGTCTGCTCCTACTCCTCCGCACCGTCATGGGCCTACCTCTGCACCAACTCTTTACAGGAGATTACTTAAAATGGCCTACGTTCCGTGACTTGTTTACAGCCATCTACATAAGCGATACGCGAATTTCCCCCGTTGAAAAGCTGTACAATCTCCTAGCGAAAACTAGGGGTGAAGCCAACCTCATTGTAGCGATATTCCCGCTTACAAATACACTCAAACAGCGTTTCGAAAATAAGCGACTTATCGTGAACAGCCAATTCCGAGCACTTCTTGACCTGCCTCAAATTTCCCATGAGTCCGGAAAAGCATTACAGGATCATCAGAATGCTCTGCAGGCATCCATTCGTGCTTTTGAGCACTGTGGCCTGCCAGTAACCACTTGGGGAGGCATGTTCGTATTTTTCTGTTCCATCAAATTGCCTGTGGGAACAATCTCTGGGAGATAAGACTGCCATTCCAGAGTGGCAAATAATGGATGATTCTCACTGAGCGGTTTCGTACGCTCGAAGCATTTGAGAATACAACGCAGTGGCTAAGCATGGTGGCTTCCAGCCACCCGAAAGGCTAATACAGTTGAAGCCAAGGTGACCACCAAACCAAAATCCTGTGATCTCTTTATGAAGGAGAATCACCCGGTGATTGCTTCAGATGCCGGTGCCAGAGAGGGTGGCATAAATTAAGAAAAAGTCCCTTTATCTGAACTGTTTCGCAAGAGAGCATCAAGTAAAAGATTGTCCGAGTCAGCACAATTCCTTCACGTGCAAGGGGCGTCACAATACGCTCTTGCACAAGGATGCCCGACCGGAGAATAGTCCAACGCCGGTCCCAGCGCAGACCAGTTCTCACAATATTTTCCGGACATACTTTACCTCTGAGGCAAGGTCCTCACGAGATAAGTTGCTAGGTACAGCCATCGTGGACTTTTGGCACAAGGGCACTACTTATGCTTCGCGGGCGCTATTAGACCCGGCTTCGGAAGCCAAATTCATATCCGAGAGAATGTTCCGGCTCATGAAGCTACCATTCCAAACTGTCAGGGCCGAAGTGACAGGCATTAACGGAAAGGTCAATAGAACCTTGAAGGTCTGTCACATAAGCATTCGGTCATCCCATGGACCTCCAGTCCAGATAGAGATAGAAGCTTTTGTCCTGTCCCAAGTTGCTGATCATTTGCCGTCATGTACGATAGCCCAAGCCACACTGGAAGGAATGCCCAATATTCCTATAGCCGATCCTTCTACCGGTCAAACCGGTAGAAGATTCTGATTCTGTCTGCGAGGTTAATTTCCAGAAAACCACAAAAAGAGATGTTTCAGGGAGGTACATGGTCTCACTTCCGTTTCGAGATCCAACCAACATCAGCCTTGGTCACTCCAGACCAGGGGCATTGGCTCAGTTCCTAAAAAACGAAGGCCATCACCTAAAAAATATTCCGGCAAAAACTGAGTATGACGCCGTAATCCAAGAATATTTGGACTTGGGCCATATGCGTCAGGTGCCATTTGACGGAAATAATAACAATTTTTATTTGCCGCACCATGCAGTTTTCAAGCCCGACAGCACCACAACAAAAGTACGGGTAGTCTTTAACGCCTCTAGCAAGTCCACAAACGGAGTAAGTCTCAATGACATACTTTACCCTGGTACTTCAGTCCGATCTCACTACTCAGATTCTCTAGTGGCGTTTTTTCCGAGTAGTTTTCAATGCCGACATCACAAAAATGTACCGCCAAATTATGGTCGATCCAATCCATACGCCATTTCAGAGGATCCTGTTCCGAAACAAAGAGGGGCAACTTGGTGATTACGAGCTGAATACCGTCACGTTTGACATTAACTGTGCTCCGTTCTTAGCCATCCGAGTACTTCAGCAACTCGCAAGTAATGTACAATCCAAATTTTCTTTGGCTAGCGATATTATCAAGTCCTATATGTATGTCGATGATGTCCTGGCAGGGGCTCACAATGAAGCAACGGCAATCGCAATGGTCAATGAACTTCAAGACGCTCTTGGTTCAGCTGGCTTTCCTTTGCGCAAGTGGACATCGAATGTGAAGAGCGTGCTCAGTTGCATCCCAAAGTGTCATTTGCTGAATGCTGATTTCCTCGATATCGAAGAGGCTAGCACAGCAAAAACACTGGGAATCCGATGGGAAGCGACTACGGATGAGTTTTATTTTGTCATCTCACCCCAAGATAGTTTTATTTTGTCATCTCACCCCAAGATATCAAGTCAGCTTATACTAAGCGAGAAGTCCTCGGGCAGATCGCCAAGTTATTCGATCCCGCTAGCTGCCTTTGTAATTCAAGCCAAGGTGTTTATGCAAGAGCTTTGGCTACAAGAGCTAGGGTGGGATGTTCAATTGCCCAGTGAACTCCATCTCAGGTGGCAGGATTTTACAAAGAGCTACTCCTTCCTTGACCAGATCCGAATTCCGCGGTGGGTTCTCCATGATCCAAATTCCGACATTAAATTCCATTGTTTTTGCGATGCGTCGCAGCGGGCTTATGGTGCCGCAATTTACGTGCGCGTTAGCAATGACCAAGGCATATCGTGCTGCCTTCTTGCAGCGAAATCTAGAGTAGCCCCGGTTAAAACGGTTTCATTGCCCCGCCTTGAATTATGCGGAGCCACGCTTTTAGCTGAACTGGCAGCTGCAGTTTTTCCGCAACTTCCTGTTGATAATGCGGAGGCATTTTATTGGTCAGATTCCACCGTCTTAGTGTCGTGGTTAAATAAGCCACCCTGCACATGGACAACTTTTGTCGCAAATCGGATAGCAAAAATTGTGGCGGCAACAAATAGCTCCCCATGGAATCACGTCCGTTCAGAAGACAATCCAGCAGATCTCCCTAGCCGCGGCCTGAGTGCGCAGGAACTTGAACACAAGGATTTGTGGTGGCACGGCCCACCATGGCTACGGGAACCACGAGAGTCCTAGCGGCGGGCGACACCACTCCCACTAGACACTACCTTGGAAAGTCGTTCCAAGTCGTATCTTTGGTTTTATTTCAATTCCAAAGTGTTTTTCAAGCGTTTCAAGTCGTATCTTTGGTTATATTTTTGAATTCCAAGGTGTTCCAAGTGTCCCAAATCGAACATTGGGTTTTATATTTCAATTCCAAGGCGTTCCACACCGTTCCTAGGGTTTTTAGCAGTGTTTCAAGTCATCCCAAACGTACCAACTCGTTTTCTGGATTTTTGATCTATTTCAAGGCGTTCCAAGCCGTTCTTTGCGTGGTTTGGTAGTGTTGCAGTTTTTCCCGAACGTTCCAGGTTGTCTTTTTCGCTAATTTTCAAGCCGTGCCAAACCAGCTCACTACTTTATAACCGCCATTCTTTGGGGTTATGAGCACGAGCCCGTCAAAAGACGAGAAAGAACCTGGGAACACTGCGGCCAAATACTCAATTGCTGCTCCAGGTCAGCGCCAGAGGAGTACCAGCCCTACAGACTCTCTCTAGTCCATTAGCTCTCACGTCCGCACCATCACTTCCACAGATTTTAGTAACCGGCCCAAGAGTCACTCGGTCCGAAACCAAAAGGGTTTTAGTTGCGTCCACCATGGCTTTGAAGAAGTTTGTGTCCATTAGCGATAAACTAATTCATTTTGAAGTCGACACCCACGTCACTTCACAGTCCGAGGTTAGCGTATTTACGCTCCAAGTCCGTCGTGATCGAGTTCAAGCGTTGTGGCAGAAGGTCCCAGATGGTAAAGACGATAATTCTGAAGATTTAGCCATCCAAGCTAAATATGACAAATGCTATCAAGTTTACGAGCGATGCACGGCTCGATTAAACGAGCTTATCCACGAAGCGTCTGCTCCTACTCCTCCGCACCGTCATGGGCCTACCTCTGCACCAACTCTTTACAGGAGATTACTTAAAATGGCCTACGTTCCGTGACTTGTTTACAGCCATCAACATAAGCGACAACAACATCATTGTAGCGAAATTCCCGCTTACAAATACACTCAAACAGCGTTTCGAAAATAAGCGACTTATCGTGAACAGCCAATTCCGAGCACTTCTTGACCTGCTTCAAATTTCCCATGAGTCCGGAAAAGCATTACAGGATCATCAGAATGCTCTGCAGGCATCCATTCGTGCTTTTGAGCACTGTGGCCTGCCAGTAACCACTTGGGGAGGCATGTTCGTATTTTTCTGTTCCATCAAATTGCCTGTGGGAACAATCTCTGGGAGATAAGACTGCCATTCCAGAGTGTCAAATAATGGATGATTTCCTCACTGAGCGGTTTCGTACGCTCGAAGCATTTGAGAATACAACTGCAATGGCTAATACATGGTGGCTTCCAGCCACCCGAAAGGTTAATACAGTTGAAGCCAAGGTGACCACCAAACCAAAATCCTGTGATCTCTTTATGAAGGAGAATCACCCGGTGATTGCTTCAGATGCCGGTGCCAGAGAGGGTGGCATACATTAAGAAAAAGTCCCTTTATCTGAACTGTTTCGCAAGAGAGCATCAAGTAAAAGATTGTCCGAGTCAGCACAATTCCTTCACGTGCAAGGGGCGTCACAATACGCTCTTGCACAAGGATGCCCGACCGGAGAATAGTCCAACGCCGGTCCCAGCGCAGCCCAGTTCTCACAATATTTTCCGGACATACTTTACCTCTGAGGCAAGGTCCTCACGATAAAAGTTGCTAGGTACAGCCATCGTTCACGGGCGTCATTAGACCCGGCTTCGGAAGCCAATTTCATATCCGAGAGAATGTTCCGGCTCATGAAGCTACCATTCCAAACTGTCAGGACCGAAGTGACAGGCATTAACGGAAAGGTCAATAGAACCTTGAAGGTCTGTCACATAAGCATTCGGTCATCCCATGGACCTCCAGTCCAGATAGAGATAGAAGCTTTTGTCCTGTCCCAAGTTGCTGATCATTTGCCGTCATGTACGATAGCCCAAGCCACACTGGAAGGAATGCCCAATATTCCTATAGCCGATCCTTCTACCGGTCAAACCGGTAGAAGATTCTGATTCTGTCTGCGAGGTTAATTTCCAGAAAACCACAAAAAGAGATGTTTCGGGGAGGTACATGGTCTCACTTCCGTTTCGAGATCCAACCAACATCAGCCTTGGTCACTCCAGACCAGGGGCATTGGCTCAGTTCCTAAAAAACGAAGGCCATCACCTAAAAAATATTCCGGCAAAAACTGAGTATGACGCCGTAATCCAAGAATATTTGGACTTGGGCCATATGCGTCAGGTGCCATTTGACGGAAATAATAACAATTTTTATTTGCCGCACCATGCAGTTTTCAAGCCCGACAGCACCACAACAAAAGTACGGGTAGTCTTTAACGCCTCTAGCAAGTCCACAAACGGAGTAAGTCTCAATGACATTCTTTACCCTGGTACTTCAGTCCGATCTCACTACTCAGATTCTCTAGTGGCGTTTTTTCCGAGTAGTTTTCAATGCCGACATCACAAAAATGTATCGCCAAATTATGGTCGATCCAATCCATACGCCATTTCAGAGGATCCTGTTCCGAAACAAAGAGGGGCAACTTGGTGATTACGAGCTGAATACCGTCACGTTTGACATTAACTGTGCTCCGTTCTTAGCCATCCGAGTACTTCAGCAACTCGCAAGTAATGTACAATCCAAATTTTCTTTGGCTAGCGATATTATCAAGTCCTATATGTATGTCGATGATGTCCTGGCAGGGGCTCACAATGAAGCAACGGCAATCGCAATGGTCAATGAACTTCAAGACGCTCTTGGTTCAGCTGGCTTTCCTTTGCGCAAGTGGACATCGAATGTGAAGAGCGTGCTCAGTTGCATCCCAAAGTGTCATTTGCTGAATGCTGATTTCCTCGATATCGAAGAGGCTAGCACAGCAAAAACACTGGGAATCCGATGGGATGCGACTACGGATGAGTTTTATTTTGTCATCTCACCCCAAGATAGTTTTATTTTGTCATCTCACCCCAAGATATCAAGTCAGCTTATACTAAGCGAGAAGTCCTCGGGCAGATCGCCAAGTTATTCGATCCCGCTGGCTGCCTTTGTAATTCAAGCCAAGGTGTTTATGCAAGAGCTTTGGCTACAAGAGCTAGGGTGGGATGTTCAATTGCCCAGTGAACTCCATCTCAGGTGGCAGGATTTTACAAAGAGCTACTCCTTCCTTGACCAGATCCAAATTCCGCGGTGGGTTCTCCATGATCCAAATTCCGACATTAAATTCCATTGTTTTTGCGATGCGTCGCAGCGGGCTTATGGTGCCGCAATTTACGTGCGCGTTAGCAATGACCAAGGCATATCGTGCTGCCTTCTTGCAGCGAAATCTAGAGTAGCCCCGGTTAAAACGGTTTCATTGCCCCGCCTTGAATTATGCGGAGCCACGCTTTTAGCTGAACTGGCAGCTGCAGTTTTTCCGCAACTTCCAGTTGATAATGCGGAGGCATTTTATTGGTCAGATTCCACTGTCTTACTGTCGTGGTTAAATAAGCCACCCTGCAAATTTGTCGCAAATCGGATAGCAAAAATTGTGGCGGCAACAAATAGCTCCCCATTGAATCACGTCCGTTCAGAAGACAATCCAGCAGATCTCCCTAGCCGCGGCCTGAGTGCGCAGGAACTTGAACACAAGGATTTGTGGTGGCACGGCCCACCATGGCTACGGGAACCACGAGAGTCCTAGCGGCGGGCGACACCACTCCCACTAGACACTACCTTGGAAAAGCGGGTAGTGAAGGTCCACGTCGCGATCGCTAAGCCAGCCAACGAGATACTGTCTCGTTTTACCAATCTGGCACGTGCCTTACGAGTGGTAGCATATGTGGTCCGTTTCGGCAGAAAGTGTCGTAAACTTCCAAACGATTACTCCGGGGAGGTGACCTCTAACGAAATCAATCAAGTACTCCAAGCGTTGATCCGAGTCACTCAGCGTGACTACTTCCCGATGGAACATCGGTGTCTACAGCAGAAGAAATCTCTGCTCACATCTAGCACCATTCTTAATTTGAATCCTTTCATTGACGCATCAGGTGTGATCCGAGTATGTGGGCGCATGCAAGGTCTGTGTGATTTAAAAAGAAGGCTGCAATCACAGCTAATGGGCACCCTTGCGTCCCAGCGAACTACTTTCGCACGTCCTTTCACGACCACCGGGATGGATTTCGCAGGTTCTTTCGACCTCAAGAGTTTCACCGGCCGCGCTTGTCGCATATCAAAGGGATATGTGTGTGTCTTTGTTTGTTTTTCCACCAAAGCCATTCACCTTGAGGCAACTTCGGATTTAAGTACCGAAGCATTTCTGGCAGCATTGGCTCGCTTTGTATCGAGGCGACGGTGTCCCCAGCAAGTGCAGTCCGACAACGGCAAAAACTTCGTAGGTGCATCCAGAGTGCTTGAAAAAGATTTCCTAAGGTCCACCCAGCAGAAAATCTTATCCCACTACAGCCATCAGAATCTGTCCTGGCATTTCATCCATCCCGGGGCACAGTTTTAAAACTCTGTTCTACAAGGCCACCTCCAACCAAATGTATACTTTTGAAGAGTTCTCTACGCTGCTGGCTAAGGTAGAGGCTTGTTTGAACTCGAGGCCGATTTCTCCTATGTCTGAAGACCCCACCGATTCTTTAGCTTTGACCCCAGGCCATTTCCTAGTGGGCGGTCCATTGGTATCCGTGACGGAACCTGAAATCAAGGAACAGGTTCCGTCTATCATTAACCGGTGGCAGCGTCTGAAGGCTGTGAGTCAGCATTACTGCACCCGATGGATAGACGAGTATCTGAAGGAGCTACATAAACGCAATAAGTCGCGATTCCCTTCTAAAAATCTTGAAGTGGGCGATCTGGTGGTACTCAAAGACGACAATCTTCCATTTAATGAATGGCGTCTTGGGCGAATCCACCAAACTTACCCTGGCAGTGACGGCAACGTCCGCGTCTTCGAACTGCTTACCGCTCGCGGTGTTGTTAAGCGTCCAGTCGTAAAGCTGATCTTTCTTCCTCCAGAAGAAAGAATTCAAACTCATTATGTAAAGCTACAGTAGCGTCCAGCACTTGGTCGTTCCTTCCAATAAGAAGGGCCGAGCTGCCAGTAGTAATATGTGTATTCTATAGTCCTACATTAATCCGGCAGCTTCCTGAATTACTCTATATCCCATTCCCATGGCTCCGAGACCACGTTCAGTACAGGCATCGAAGGAGGAGCGCAGATGTTCGCGAGGAACTGAGTCCTTCCGTTGCCGAGTCTGTCGCGGAATCCATCCTCTGAAGCGATGTCGTCGCTTCCTGCGGCTGAACGTGGAGAAGACGATGAGGGCAATGCTTGCGAACAAGTACTGCGCCAACTGCCTAGCCCACCAACACTCCGGAGGAAGCTGCTTGAGCGGGGATAGGTGCCGAATTTGCAAAAAAGACCACCAAACGCTACTCCACTTCCACGAGGAGCCACGACGACGCACTCCATGCTCCATCGTACGCTGAGTCACCCCCGAGTCCTCCAGACGAAGGGTCGCACCAACGCCAGCCTCCGATCCTAAGCTGACACTGGCCACACTGCTGCAGCACCGCAATCCACATTTGATGCCAACGGCGATGGTACGTCTCGAGACGGGAGGAAAACCTTCGACGTGAAGGCCCTCGTGGACCCTTGTTCGACGGTATCGTCGATGGCGACGTCACTGGCTACGGCCGTTAAATTGACAGCCGTCAATATTGGGGCGGAGAAAGCGGTGGCAGCAGTGATCCGGTCCCCGATCAGTGAAGGATGGCGATTGGAGGCGATCCTGAAGGTGGTCGATGGCTTGTGCTGCCGCACTCCAAGCTCTCCGGTGGACCCGCAAATCTCCGACTTGTACCGACCGTCGTCGGTGTCTTTGGTCCTGGGCGCGGACGTGATGACGGAGGTCATGTTAGAGGGGAGTCTACCCGGGGTTGGCGGGCGGCCATTGCGATGCGCACAGTCTTTGGCTGGACCCTGTCAGGAGCGTGCCACTAGACTGCCGGTGTCGGTCTTCTGCATGCATTTCTATATGTGCAGTTGCTTGATTAGCCTGTGCATGCCTACTAGCGGGGCCTATCGGCACCGCTATTGTTGGATTGCACCTTTGCACCACATTAAACTGATCAATCCATTCTGATATACAATTTTTATGAAATAGATGATGGCATGAAGTTTTCACAAACACCTCTTGCGTAGCCCATACTGCTTTCTGACAAATTGAGCATAACGCGTCTGAGATCTCATGAGCTGAGCTTTCTTCACTTCTATTGAAACCCTTTTTGACAAATTTCTATTTAGTTTTGATATTTCGTGATTAAATTTAATTGGTATTTTATCATAAATCATATCGTTCCCTTAATGTGAAATTTAAGTCACTATATCTTGTTTATACTGATAGTGAGTCCTATACTGTAGTATATCCTTGAAAAAAATAAAAGAAAAAGATTAAAGAATACCTTAAGTGGCTCATGGGAAATAACTTTAGATGCATCACTATTCTAACTGTCCTGGATTTGGCTTAGCCAAAAACCTGCCTTTCCTTATGACTGCACTATTTAAATTTTAAGTTTTCACTTGCACCTGGTACTTGCGAAAGAAAATAAAAATGAAGTAAGTAAGTCGTCTCGCCGACTTGGGTATACCATACACCAGTAAAACAAATATTTCAAATTTATAATAACCAATGCATTTTCGTATTTTTAAAAAAATCGGTTTGCATGCTTTTTACAAGCATATCTTAGTATTTCGCTCACTCAAGCATACGAGCACCCTAGCGCCCCCACCAGCCAACGGTCAAATCCGGCCATATGGAAAACCGTTTATATGCATAACTTGGCTATTTTTAGTCCGATTTTGATTAAATTTGGTGTTTTGCTTGATATTAGTATCAAATTTAGGTGTGCTAAATTTGATTGCACAAGGTAGAAAATTACGGGAGATAATCGATTTTTTTCAAATTACGGGGGCGGAAAGGGGCGTGGCAAAATCTTTACACATCAAAAATGTGCGCAATTACTAAGCAAATATACATACCAACTATGGTGTCTCTAGCTAGAATAGTTTTGAGAAAATCGGTTTTATTTAATTTGCGGGGGCGGTATGGGGCGTTGCAAAATTTTTAGAAATACAAAATGTGCGCATTTATTAAGCAAATATACATACCGAATTTTGTGTCTCTAGTTGCTATAGTGTTTAAGAAAATCGGTTTTATATCATTTGCGGGGGCGGTAGGGGGCGTGGCAGAAAGTTGAAATAAACTTGTTCACTCTACATACTTCACGAGTCTACATACCAAATTTGGTGGCTCTAGCTCTTTTAGTCTCCGAGATCTAGGTGTTCATACAGACGGACGGACGGACGGTCGGACGGACGGACGGACAGGCGGACATGGCTAGATCGTCTCGGCTTTTGATGCTGATCAAGAATATATATACTTTATGGGGTCGAAAAAGCTTTCTTCTGCCTGTTACATACATTTTGGCGACTTTAATATACCATTTCACCCTATGGGTGTATGGTATAAAAATAGTAGCTCAGAACAGAACGACTTTGTCGTTTATGTGTGAGCTATACGATATAGTGGTCCGATGCGGCTGAGCCCGAGATATACAAACCGTGCAGTATATACAAGCCAACATGCAAAATTTCAGCACTGTAGCTCTTACGGTCTGAGAGGAGTTCGCGTGAATCCAGACGGACGGACGGGCGACTAGAGGTCATTGTGGCTGAATGACTTACCTACCTATCCATTTAGTTGCATAGAGGCCGCATCAATAAGATTCAAACTTTATATAAAAACCAGAGAGCCGGGGCTAACTTTGGCCATGCCGAAGTTTATATACCCTTGCAACTTTATACGTACCAAATTTCTTTAACTTTAATTGTAGTAAAAAATACAACAAGAGTCACAGTTTTTTACCGACCGTTCCTATGGTAGCTATGTGATATAGTCACCCGATCTTAATAAAATTTGGCACAGTCATTAATATGTATATTAAACTGATAAGAATTCATTTTTATTCCAATTGCTTGAAAAGTAACGAAGTTATTGATAAAAGTCACTGTTTTCGGCCGGTCGTTCCTATAGGAGCAATATGATATAGTCATCCAATGTTGATTAAATTTGGCACAGCAGTTTACAAGTGTAATAAACTCACCAGTATTAAATTTCACGATAGTAGCTCAGAAAATAACGAAGTTATTGAGAAAAGTCACTGTTCGTGACTTTGCCGTTTCTATGGGAGCTATACGATATAGTGGTCCGATCCGGCTGAATCCGAGATATACAACGCCTGCAGTATATACAAGCCTACATGCGAAATTTCACTCTGTAGCTCTTACGGTCTAAGAGGAGTTTGCGTTTATCCAGACGGACGGACGGACATGGCTATATGAACTCGTCTCGTCGTGCTGATCAAGAATATATAGTCATATATCCAACTTCAATACCCAATAACTAATAAATTTTTCGCCCCCTAAAATTTATAACTTTAAAGTAAACATCCGTTTTTTTTATATAAACACTTGGACACTTGCAATAACAATTGTCCCCCTTAAAATCAAAGCGTGTGAACGCTAACTCATAATTAAAACACAGGCCAATAAAATCCGTTTTATTCATAAACAATTGAACACTTGCAATAATAATTGTCCCCCAAAAATCAAAAGCGTGAGAACGCTAATTCAGCATTAAAATTCGGGCCAATCAAATCACATCAATATCGATCACGCCATTTAAGGGCTCACAAATTTAGCCTATAAATATTACTATAAGACATTTTTGTACTTCAGTTTTAAGTTTTCGTTCAACGAATAAAGTCCCCGCTTTTAACTCGAACAAACAATATCTTTTTTTTCCTTTTGGAAAGACCAGATATTTAATTGGCGCAGTCGGTAGGATCGGTAAAAGTGAACTTGTTATTCTATCCGTGTGACACATAGAATTATTATCGGTGTGTTACATAGAATTAGTGAATAATCACTATAAAAATCCGATCCGACATCAAGAACTTACGGGGAGTGCTCAAAAGCCTACAACAGTGGAAAATATTTACGCCAACTGTGCGCGAAAAAATTTCCTCTACTGTGTGTTACAAAAATAAACTCCAATTGTGGAACAAAAACGCCTATTTGTGTGCGAAAAAAAAAAAAACACAAAACACCAAAAACCCAGAAAATCAACAAAACAAAAATGGCCTTAGAACTCACCGAAGCCCACCTCAATCAAGCACTGTCTTCATTAAGACAGGTGGCAAACTATGATGGAGCACCAGAGAATCTGACGTCATTCATAAGGAGGATAGATTTCATCATGCACTTATATCCAACCCATGATATAAGGCAACATAACATACTGTTCAGCGCAATCGAGATGCAGCTCACTGGAGAGGCACAACGGCTCTCGCAAATTGGACAAGTCAACACCTGGCCGGAACTAAGATCATTCCTCATCAATGAATTGAAGACGCAGACCCCTTGTGAGGAACTTCTTCGACGCCTCTACAACACCAACTATACAGGAAACCTTCGTAAGTTTGTAACAGAATTAGAAGACAAATCCTATATTATCACAAACAAACTAAGTCTTGAAAACGATGCAAATAACACCGTTCTTTATACAAATGCTTTAAATAACACTATAAAAGATGTAATAAATAAAAAATTACCCGATAGATTATTTATGACGTTAGCTAGATATGATATAACAACAGTTAGCAAGCTGAAACAAGTAGCTCAAAGAGAAGGGTTATACGAGAATAGTATAACAGAAAACAGAAAATCAAATCAAAGCCAAAATCAAAACCAAAAAGGTGGAAAACCCTTTGTACCCAATAGTACTCCGTCTCAAACAAAACAATCCGATACACAAAACCAACAACTTTTCCAAGAGTTTCAACAAAAATTAAATATTGACAGGGCTCAAAATCCAATGAATTATCAGCAGCAAAATAGGTATCCAAAAAATAATGTAGCAAACCAGCCTACAAAAAGGCAAAGAGAAAGTAATAGTGGAATTAGCAAAATGGACACATCAGAAAATTTTCATCAGAATGCCTCGGATCAATCGGAAGAAGAGATAGAGACAAGTCCTTCATCAGAATAACAATGAACAATAAACCTTTGAGATGTGTAGTAGACTCAGGATCTTCTATAAATATAATGTCCGAAAACTTTTTAATTTCAAAACCTATTCAGGAGATTCCAAAATTCACATGATTGAAGGAGCAGTAGAATTAAAAGAAATCATTTTCCTTGCACCCAGCAAACTTTGTCCGACAGAACAAAAATTTTATATCCATAAATTTTCAAATAAATACGACATGTTGATAGGCAGAACTTTCCTAAAAGCCTGCAAAGCCCAGATAAATTATGAAGAAGAATACGCAAAACTAGGAAATTATACATTTTATTTCAGAGATATTGAAGAAATAGAAGAACATAACATAGAATGTTTGGACCCACCTACAGAGAGGGACCCAGACACAAATTTTGCAATTGAAAATGAAATAGTAGAAAGCAATGAGTATAGACTCGACCATTTAAACAACGAAGAAACACAAAAACTCAAAAAAGTCTTGTACGAATTCAGTGACATACAGTACCGCGAAGGTGAAAATTTGACTTTCACGAGTACAATAAAACACTCTATTCATACAAAACATGAGGACCCAATATACAAACACCCATACAAATACCCACAAATCTTTGACGAAGAAGTCAATAAACAGATTAATGAAATGATAGAACAGGGAATCATTCGAAAATCGAAATCGCCCTATTGTTCTCCAATCTGGATCGTACCTAAAAAAGAGGACGCGTCCAAGGAACAAAAGTTCCGCTTAGTAATCGACTATCGTAGTCTAAATGAGATTACTGTCGATGACAAGTTCCCAATACCGGTAATGGATGAAATATTAGACAAACTTGGAAAATGTCAATATTTCACAACCATTGACCTCGCCAAAGGATTCCATCAAATCCAAATGGATCCCAAATCAATAGAAAAAACCGCATTCTCCACCAAACATGGTCATTACGAGTACACACGAATGCCATTTGGGCTAAAAAATGCACCAGCAACGTTCCAAAGATGTATGAACAATTTACTAGAAGATTTAATCTATAAAGATTGTTTAGTTTATTTAGACGATATAATTGTGTATTCCACCTCATTAGAAGAACATTTGGCATCACTAAAAAAGGTTTTTACTAAATTGCGAAAAGCTAATCTAAAACTACAATTAAATAAATGCGAGTTCTTGAAAAAGGAAACAGAATTTTTAGGTCACGTCATAACTACAGAAGGCATCAAACCAAACCCAGATAAAGTCAAAGCAATTCAAAATTTTCCTATCCCTAAAACCCCAAAAGAAATAAAATCATTCTTGGGATTATGTGGATTCTTCCGGAAATTTATACCAAACTTTGCACATATTGCAAAACCTTTAACTCTCGGATTGAAAAAAGGAGCTAAGATTAACATAAACAACCCAGACTATATTTCATCCTTTGAGAAATTAAAATATCTCCTTATGAACGATCCCATACTTGCATATCCCGATTTCAAAAAACCTTTTTTCTTAACCACAGATGCTAGCAATATAGCTTTAGGTGCGTTCATCTCACAGGACCATAGACCTATTTCTTATGCTAGTAGAACACTTAACGAACATGAACTTAATTATTCAGCCATAGAAAAGGAATTACTATCTATCGTATGGGCAACCAAATATTTTAGGCCATACCTCTTCGGTAGACATTTTGAAATCCTAAGTGATCATAAACCCCTTGTCTGGTTGCACAATATCAAAGAACCTAATATGAAATTACAGAGATGGAAGATAAAATTGAACGAATTCGATTACAAAATAAAATACTTACCAGGAAAAGAGAATCACGTTGCAGACGCCCTTTCCAGAATTAAAACAGATGAAAACTTTTTAGGATCAACAGAAAGCACCGCAGCCACAATACATAGTGCTCATGAGGACAATGGAAATTACATTCCAATAGTAGAAAAACCCATTAATTATTTCAACAGGCAAATAGAATTCATTAGAGGTTCAGAAGACAAAGCAGAAACAACAACTTATTTTTATAAATCAAACATAAAAATAACATACAAAGAAATGACTAATGCTCACGCCAGGGATATAATCAAAAGATATCTTTGCGGTAAGAAAACTGTACTGTATTTTCATAATGAACAAGATTTTCCCATATTCCAACAAGCCTTTATTGAAATAATACGATCAAACACAAATACAAAAACCTCGAAATCTAGCATTAAGTTAGAGGACCTTCAAACGTTTGCACAATTCAAAGAAATAATCCTAAAACAACATAAAGAATTATTACATCCAGGAATCGAAAAAACGATTAATTTGTTTAAAGAAAAATATTATTTCCCCGATTTTCAAAACCTAATTCAAAACATTATTAATGAATGCTCAGTATGCAATATCGCAAAGACCGAAAATAGAAATACAAAACTAACTTTCGAAATAACACCAGAATCTTTTAATATTAGAGAAAAATACGTCATGGACTTTTACATGATCGACAATTTACAATTCCTTTCATGCATTGACATTTACTCCAAATTTGCAACACTTGTAGAAGTAAAGTCTAGAGATTGGTTAGAAGCCAAGAGAGCAATCATGAAAGTATTCACTGAAATGGGCAAACCAATAGAAATAAAATCAGACAAAGATTCAGCATTTCTGTGTATAGCATTAAAGAATTGGCTACAAGAAGAAAATGTTAAGTTAGACATCACAACAAGTAAAAACGGCATTTCAGACGTAGAAAGATTCCATAAAACGCCCCCTAAAATTTATAACTTTAAAGTAAACATCCGTTTTTTATATAAACACTTGGACACTTGCAATAACAATTGTCCCCCTTAAAATCAAAGCGTGTGAACGCTAACTCATAATTAAAACACAGGCCAATAAAATCCGTTTTATTCATAAACAATTGAACACTTGCAATAATAATTGTCCCCCAAAAATCAAAAGCGTGAGAACGCTAATTCAGCATTAAAATTCGGGCCAATCAAATCACATCAATATCGATCACGCCATTTAAGGGCTCACAAATTTAGCCTATAAATATTACTATAAGACATTTTTGTACTTCAGTTTTAAGTTTTCGTTCAACGAATAAAGTCCCCGCTTTTAACTCGAACTAGATATTTAATTGGCGCAGTCGGTAGGATCGGTAAAAGTGAACTTGTTATTCTATCCATGTGACACATAGAATTATTATCGGTGTGTTACATAGAATTAGTGAATAATCACTATAAAAATCCGATCCGACATCAAGAACTTACGGGGAGTGCTCAAAAGCCTACAACAGTGGAAAATATTTACGCCAACTGTGCGCGAAAAAAATTTCCTCTACTGTGTGTTACAAAAATAAAGTCCAATTGTGGAACAAAAACACCCAGAAAATCAACAAAACAAAAATGGCCTTAGAACTCACCGAAGCCCACCTCAATCAAGCACTGTCTTCATTAAGACAGGTGGCAAACTATGATGGAGCACCAGAGAATCTGACGTCATTCATAAGGAGGATAGATTTCATCATGCACTTATATCCAACCCATGATATAAGGCAACATAACATACTGTTCAGCGCAATCGAGATGCAGCTCACTGGAGAGGCACAACGGCTCTCGCAAATTGGACAAGTCAACACCTGGCCGGAACTAAGATCATTCCTCATCAATGAATTGAAGACGCAGACCCCTTGTGAGGAACTTCTTCGACGCCTCTACAACACCAACTATACAGGAAACCTTCGTAAGTTTGTAACAGAATTAGAAGACAAATCCTATATTATCACAAACAAACTAAGTCTTGAAAACGATGCAAATAACACCGTTCTTTATACAAATGCTTTAAATAACACTATAAAAGATGTAATAAATAAAAAATTACCCGATAGATTATTTATGACGTTAGCTAGATATGATATAACAACAGTTAGCAAGCTGAAACAAGTAGCTCAAAGAGAAGGGTTATACGAGAATAGTATAACAGAAAACAGAAAATCAAATCAAAGCCAAAATCAAAACCAAAAAGGTGGAAAACCCTTTGTACCCAATAGTACTCCGTCTCAAACAAAACAATCCGATACACAAAACCAACAACTTTTCCAAGAGTTTCAACAAAAATTAAATATTGACCGGGCTCAAAATCCAATGAATTATCAGCAGCAAAATAGGTATCCAAAAAATAATGTAGCAAACCAGCCTACAAAAAGGCAAAGAGAAAGTAATAGTGGAATTAGCAAATTGGACACATCAGAAAATTTTCATCAGAATGCCTCGGATCAATCGGAAGAAGAGATAGAGACAAGTCCTTCATCAGAATAACAATGAACAATAAACCTTTGAGATGTGTAGTAGACTCAGGATCTTCTATAAATATAATGTCCGAAAACTTTTTTAATTTCAAAACCTATTCAGGAAATTCCAAAATTCAAATGATTGAAGGAGCAATAGAATTAAAAGAAATCATTTTCCTTGCACCCAGCAAACTTTGTCCGACAGAACAAAAATTTTATATCCATAAATTTTCAAATAAATACGACATGTTGATAGGCAGAACTTTCCTAAAAGCCTGCAAAGCCCAGATAAATTATGAAGAAGAATACGCAAAACTAGGAAATTATACATTTTATTTCAGAGATATTGAAGAAATAGAAGAACATAACATAGAATGTTTGGACCCACCTACAGAGAGGGACCCAGACACAAATTTTGCAATTGAAAATGAAATAGTAGAAAGCAATGAGTATAGACTCGACCATTTAAACAACGAAGAAACACAAAAACTCAAAAAAGTCTTGTACGAATTCAGTGACATACAGTACCGCGAAGGTGAAAATTTGACTTTCACGAGTACAATAAAACACTCTATTCATACAAAACATGAGGACCCAATATACAAACACCCATACAAATACCCACAAATCTTTGACGAAGAAGTCAATAAACAGATTAATGAAATGATAGAACAGGGAATCATTCGAAAATCGAAATCGCCCTATTGTTCTCCAATCTGGATCGTACCTAAAAAAGAGGACGCGTCCAAGGAACAAAAGTTCCGCTTAGTAATCGACTATCGTAGTCTAAATGAGATTACTGTCGATGACAAGTTCCCAATACCGGTAATGGATGAAATATTAGACAAACTTGGAAAATGTCAATATTTCACAACCATTGACCTCGCCAAAGGATTCCATCAAATCCAAATGGATCCCAAATCAATAGAAAAAACCGCATTCTCCACTAAACATGGTCATTACGAGTACACACGAATGCCATTTGGGCTAAAAAATGCACCAGCAACGTTCCAAAGATGTATGAACAATTTACTAGAAGATCTAATCTACAAAGATTGTTTAGTTTATTTAGACGATATAATTGTGTATTCCACCTCATTAGAAGAACATTTGGCATCACTAAAAAAGGTTTTTACTAAATTGCGAAAAGCTAATCTAAAACTACAATTAAATAAATGCGAGTTCTTGAAAAAGGAAACAGAATTTTTAGGTCACGTCATAACTACAGAAGGCATCAAACCAAACCCAGATAAAGTCAAAGCAATTCAAAATTTTCCTATCCCTAAAACCCCAAAAGAAATAAAATCATTCTTGGGATTATGTGGATTCTTCCGGAAATTTATACCAAACTTTGCACATATTGCAAAACCTTTAACTCTCGGATTGAAGAAAGGAGCTAAGATTAACATAAATAACCCAGACTATATTTCATCCTTTGAGAAATTAAAATATCTCCTTATGAACGATCCCATACTTGCATATCCCGATTTCAAAACCACCTTTTTTCCTAACCACAGATGCTAGCAATATAGCTTTAGGTGCGTTCATCTCACAGGACCATAGACCTATTTCTTATGCTAGTAGAACACTTAACGAACATGAACTTAATTAGAAACTTTCATAGAAAAGGAATTACTATCTATCGTATGGGCAACCAAATATTTTAGGCCATACCTCTTCGGTAGACATTTTGAAATCCTAAGTGATCATAAACCCCTTGTCTGGTTGCACAATATCAAAGAACCTAATATGAAATTACAGAGATGGAAGATAAAATTGAACGAATTCGATTACAAAATAAAATACTTACCAGGAAAAGAGAATCACGTTGCAGACGCCCTTTCCAGAATTAAAACAGATGAAAACTTTTTAGGATCAACAGAAAGCACCGCAGCCACAATACATAGTGCTCATGAGGACAATGGAAATTACATTCCAATAGTAGAAAAACCCATTAATTATTTCAACAGGCAAATAGAATTCATTAGAGGTTCAGAAGACAAAGCAGAAACAACAACTTATTTTTATAAATCAAACATAAAAATAACATACAAAGAAATGACTAATGCTCACGCCAGGGATATAATCAAAAGATATCTTTGCAGTAAGAAAACTGTACTGTATTTTCATAATGAACAAGATTTTCCCATATTCCAACAAGCCTTTATTGAAATAATACGATCAAACACAAATACAAAAACCTCGAAATCTAGCATTAAGTTAGAGGACCTTCAAACGTTTGCACAATTCAAAGAAATAATCCTAAAACAACATAAAGAATTATTACATCCAGGAATCGAAAAAACGATTAATTTGTTTAAAGAAAAATATTATTTCCCCGATTTTCAAAACCTAATTCAAAACATTATTAATGAATGCTCAGTATGCAATATCGCAAAGACCGAAAATAGAAATACAAAACTAACTTTCGAAATAACACCAGAAA
Source organism: Drosophila insularis (assembly GCA_018903935.1). Taxonomy (NCBI): domain Eukaryota; kingdom Metazoa; phylum Arthropoda; class Insecta; order Diptera; family Drosophilidae; genus Drosophila; species Drosophila insularis. The sequence goes on from JAEIFP010000924.1 coordinate 157,422, forward strand.
CTTTTAATATTAGAGAAAAATACGTCATGGACTTTTACATGATCGACAATTTACAATTCCTTTCATGCATTGACATTTACTCCAAATTTGCAACACTTGTAGAAGTAAAGTCTAGAGATTGGTTAGAAGCCAAGAGAGCAATCATGAAAGTATTCACTGAAATGGGCAAACCAATAGAAATAAAATCAGACAAAGATTCAGCATTTCTGTGTATAGCATTAAAGAATGGGCTACAAGAAGAAAATGTTAAGTTTGACATCACAACAAGTAAAAACGGCATTTCAGACGTAGAAAGATTCCATAAAACGCCCCAAAATTTAAAACTCATTAAAAAAAGTAAACATCGTGTTTTATATAAACAACTTGACACTTGCAATAACAATTGTCCCCCTTAAAATCAAAGCGTGTGAACGCTAACTCATAATTAAAACACAGGCCAATAAAATCCGTTTTATTCATAAACAATTGAACACTTGCAATAATAATTGTCCCCCAAAAATTAAAAGCGTGAGAACGCTAATTCAACATTAAAATTCGGGCCAATCAAATCGCATCAATATCGATCACGCCATTTAAGGGCTCACAAATTTAGCCTATAAATATTACTATAAGACATTTTTGTACTTCAGTTTTAAGTTTTCGTTCAACGAATAAAGTCCCCGCTTTTAACTCGAACAAACAATATCTTTTTTTTCCTTTTGGAAAGACCAGATATTTAATTGGCGCAGTCGGTAGGATCGGTAAAAGTGAACTTGTTATTCTATCCGTGTGACACATAGAATTATTATCGGTGTGTTACATAGAATTAGTGAATAATCACTATAAAAATCCGATCCGACATCAAGAACTTACGGGGAGTGCTCAAAAGCCTACAACAGTGGAAAATATTTACGCCAACTGTGCGCGAAAAAATTTCCTCTACTGTGTGTTACAAAAATAAACTCCAATTGTGGAACAAAAACGCCTATTTGTGTGCGAAAAAAAAAAACACAAAACACTAAAAAAACCCAGAAAATCAACAAAACAAAAATGGCCTTAGAACTCACCGAAGCCCACCTCAATCAAGCACTGTCTTCATTAAGACAGGTGGCAAACTATGATGGAGCACCAGAGAATCTGACGTCATTCATAAGGAGGATAGATTTCATCATGCACTTATATCCAACCCATGATATAAGGCAACATAACATACTGTTCAGCGCAATCGAGATGCAGCTCACTGGAGAGGCACAACGGCTCTCGCAAATTGGACAAGTCAACACCTGGCCGGAACTAAGATCATTCCTCATCAATGAATTGAAGACGCAGACCCCTTGTGAGGAACTTCTTCGACGCCTCTACAACACCAACTATACAGGAAACCTTCGTAAGTTTGTAACAGAATTAGAAGACAAATCCTATATTATCACAAACAAACTAAGTCTGGAAAACGATGCAAATAACACCGTTCTTTATACAAATGCTTTAAATAACACTATAAAAGATGTAATAAATAAAAAATTACCCGATAGATTATTTATGACGTTAGCTAGATATGATATAACAACAGTTAGCAAGCTGAAACAAGTAGCTCAAAGAGAAGGGTTATACGAGAATAGTATAACAGAAAACAGAAAATCAAATCAAAGCCAAAATCAAAACCAAAAAGGTGGAAAACCCTTTGTACCCAATAGTACTCCGTCTCAAACAAAACAATCCGATACACAAAACCAACAACTTTTCCAAGAGTTTCAACAAAAATTAAATATTGACCGGGCTCAAAATCCAATGAATTATCAGCAGCAAAATAGGTATCCAAAAAATAATGTAGCAAACCAGCCTACAAAAAGGCAAAGAGAAAGTAATAGTGGAATTAGCAAAATGGACACATCAGAAAATTTTCATCAGAATGCCTCGGATCAATCGGAAGAAGAGATAGAGACAAGTCCTTCATCAGAATAACAATGAACAATAAACCTTTGAGATGTGTAGTAGACTCAGGATCTTCTATAAATATAATGTCCGAAAACTTTTTTTTTTTTTGAAATTAAAACCTATTCAGGAGATTCCAAAATTCACATGATTGAAGGAGCAGTAGAATTAAAAGAAATCATTTTCCTTGCACCCAGCAAACTTTGTCCGACAGAACAAAAATTTTATATCCATAAATTTTCAAATAAATACGACATGTTGATAGGCAGAACTTTCCTAAAAGCCTGCAAAGCCCAGATAAATTATGAAGAAGAATACGCAAAACTAGGAAATTATACATTTTATTTCAGAGATATTGAAGAAATAGAAGAACATAACATAGAATGTTTGGACCCACCTACAGAGAGGGACCCAGACACAAATTTTGCAATTGAAAATGAAATAGTAGAAAGCAATGAGTATAGACTCGACCATTTAAACAACGAAGAAACACAAAAACTCAAAAAAGTCTTGTACGAATTCAGTGACATACAGTACCGCGAAGGTGAAAATTTGACTTTCACGAGTACAATAAAACACTCTATTCATACAAAACATGAGGACCCAATATACAAACACCCATACAAATACCCACAAATCTTTGACGAAGAAGTCAATAAACAGATTAATGAAATGATAGAACAGGGAATCATTCGAAAATCGAAATCGCCCTATTGTTCTCCAATCTGGATCGTACCTAAAAAAGAGGACGCGTCCAAGGAACAAAAGTTCCGCTTAGTAATCGACTATCGTAGTCTAAATGAGATTACTGTCGATGACAAGTTCCCAATACCGGTAATGGATGAAATATTAGACAAACTTGGAAAATGTCAATATTTCACAACCATTGACCTCGCCAAAGGATTCCATCAAATCCAAATGGATCCCAAATCAATAGAAAAAACCGCATTCTCCACCAAACATGGTCATTACGAGTACACACGAATGCCATTTGGGCTAAAAAATGCACCAGCAACGTTCCAAAGATGTATGAACAATTTACTAGAAGATTTAATCTATAAAGATTGTTTAGTTTATTTAGACGATATAATTGTGTATTCCACCTCATTAGAAGAACATTTGGCATCACTAAAAAGGTTTTTACTAAATTGCGAAAAGCTAATCTAAAACTACAATTAAATAAATGCGAGTTCTTGAAAAAGGAAACAGAATTTTTAGGTCACGTCATAACTACAGAAGGCATCAAACCAAACCCAGATAAAGTCAAAGCAATTCAAAATTTTCCTATCCCTAAAACCCCAAAAGAAATAAAATCATTCTTGGGATTATGTGGATTCTTCCGGAAATTTATACCAAACTTTGCACATATTGCAAAACCTTTAACTCTCGGATTGAAAAAGGAGCTAAGATTAACATAAACAACCCAGACTATATTTCATCCTTTGAGAAATTAAAATATCTCCTTATGAACGATCCCATACTTGCATATCCCGATTTCAAAAAACCTTTTTCTTAACCACAGATGCTAGCAATATAGCTTTAGGTGCGTTCATCTCACAGGACCATAGACCTATTTCTTATGCTAGTAGAACACTTAACGAACATGAACTTAATTATTCAGCCATAGAAAAGGAATTACTATCTATCGTATGGGCAACCAAATATTTTAGGCCATACCTCTTCGGTAGACATTTTGAAATCCTAAGTGATCATAAACCCCTTGTCTGGTTGCACAATATCAAAGAACCTAATATGAAATTACAGAGATGGAAGATAAAATTGAACGAATTCGATTACAAAATAAAATACTTACCAGGAAAAGAGAATCACGTTGCAGTCGCCCTTTCCAGAATTAAAACAGATGAAAACTTTTTAGGATCAACAGAAAGCACCGCAGCCACAATACATAGTGCTCATGAGGACAATGGAAATTACATTCCAATAGTAGAAAAACCCATTAATTATTTCAACAGGCAAATAGAATTCATTAGAGCAGGGGTAGGCACGCATACAATCAAAATGAGACTTTGCATTTGTGTGTGGAAAAAAAAACAAAAAAAAAAAAACGTTTTTTTGCTTTAAAAAAAAAAAAAAAAAAAAAAAAAAAAAAAATTTTTATTTTTTAAAAAAAAAAAAAAAAAAAAAAAAAAAAAAAAAAAAAAAAAAAAAAAAAAAAAAAAAAAAAAAAAAAAAAAAAAAAAAAATAAAAAAAAAAAAAAAAAAACCCCCCCCCCTAAAAAATTTAAAAAAAAAAAAAAAAAAATAACAAAAAAAAAAAAAAAATTTTTTTTGGTGTATTCCAGTTATTTTTTTTTAAAAAATTTTTTTTTTAAAAAAAAAAAAAAAAAAATTAAAAAAAAAAAAAAAAAAAAAAAAAAAAAAAAAATAAAAAAAAAAAAAAAGGGGGGGGGGGGGGGGGGGGGGGGGGGGGGGGGGGGGAGGGGGGGGGTGGCGCGTTCTAGAGGTTCAGAAGACAAAGCAGAAACAACAACTTATTTTTATAAATCAAACATAAAAATAACATACAAAGAAATGACTAATGCTCACGCCAGGGATATAATCAAAAGATATCTTTGCGGTAAGAAAACTGTACTGTATTTTCATAATGAACAAGATTTTCCCATATTCCAACAAGCCTTTATTGAAATAATACGATCAAACACAAATACAAAAACCTCGAAATCTAGCATTAAGTTAGAGGACCTTCAAACGTTTGCACAATTCAAAGAAATAATCCTAAAACAACATAAAGAATTATTACATCCAGGAATCGAAAAAACGATTAATTTGTTTAAAGAAAAATATTATTTCCCCGATTTTCAAAACCTAATTCAAAACATTATTAATGAATGCTCAGTATGCAATATCGCAAAGACCGAAAATAGAAATACAAAACTAACTTTCGAAATAACACCAGAAACTTTTAATATTAGAGAAAAATACGTCATGGACTTTTACATGATCGACAATTTACAATTCCTTTCATGCATTGACATTTACTCCAAATTTGCAACACTTGTAGAAGTAAAGTCTAGAGATTGGTTAGAAGCCAAGAGAGCAATCATGAAAGTATTCACTGAAATGGGCAAACCAATAGAAATAAAATCAGACAAAGATTCAGCATTTCTGTGTATAGCATTAAAGAATTGGCTACAAGAAGAAAATGTTAAGTTAGACATCACAACAAGTAAAAACGGCATTTCAGACGTAGAAAGATTCCATAAAACAGTAAATGAAAAACTCAGAATTATAAATAGTGAAAACGACATCGAAGATAAATTAATCAAATTTGAAAAAATTCTCTACATATACAACCATAAAACGAGACATAAAACAACTAACCGAACGCCAGCGGACATCTTTATCTATGCAGGATCACCCGACTATAATACCCAAACGAATAAAATACTTCAAATAAACAATTTAAATAGAGATAGACACGACTTCGAAATTGATACTAGATTTAAACAAGCACCATTAGTAAAGTCAAAAACGACAAATCCATTCAAAAAGACAGGAGAAATAAATCAGTTAGATGAAAAACATTTTGAAGAAAGAAATAGAGGACAAAAAGTTACACACTACAAATCAAAATTCAAGAAGAAAAAGAAAGTTAATAAAAGCAAATACGACAATTGATTAATTACAGGTCAACAACTCAAGATGGCTTTTTTGTGCATATTGCTATTTTTAACATTAAAATCAACATGCAGCCAATCCATTGACATAAACCCAGTAAAAGCACCGAACGGTTACTTAATATTTAAGACAGGAACCATGGATTTACCTACAAACTTTGAATATCATTATTTCAAAGTTAATTTAACGCTAATAGACATTACATATAACAATTTAATGCAACAAGCACAAGAATTTAAAGACATAATCCATATTCAATACCTAACAGAAAAACTAAGTAGAGAAATTAATGGAATACAAATTGTAAAACGTAACAAACGAGGACTAATTAACGGAATTGGTTCAATATACAAATATCTTTTTGGTACTCTTGATCAAAACGATAAAGATGAATTAGAAGAAAAAATAAATAATCTTGAAAGCAATAGCGTACAAGCAAACGAACAAAAATAAGGAAATAGACACTATTAATAAAGGTTTAGAAGTACTAAACAACCTCAAGGAAGAAAAGGAAAAATCAGTAAAATTAGAAGTTTTAATCTTTAATTTTGAGCATTTCACAGAATACATCGAAGATATAGAAATGGGCATGCAGCTCACTAGGCTAGGAATTTTCAACCCAAAACTTTTAAAACATAATCGTTTAGGTCATGTTAATTCGGAAAAACTATTGAATACAAAAACATCCACCTGGCTTAAACCAAATTCAAACGAGATATTTATCATTTCAAACATTCCTCAAGAAATAATAAAAACCCCTATCTTTGAGATACTTCCTTATCCAGATGAAAATAAAAATATTTTGACAGAAAATTCATACGATAAATACTATTTTGACAACAACACTTTGTTTAATAAAAATACAAAACATATAGAAACTAATGAATGTAATAATAGGCATTTTGAATCAAATCCCAACCACTTGTAAATACACTAAAACATATAAAAATTTTCGAACTAATTACATTGAACCAAACATAATTGTAACATGGAATTTACCAAAAACTAAACTTAATCAAAATTGCGTAAACAACGACTTAATAATAGAAGGCAATAACATAATAAAAATTTACGATTGTGCCTTACAATTAAACGAAATATCAATAATAAATTCATTGCTTGATTATAGCCAAAGCATTTATGTAACAAACAATATCACCAGGCTAGAACCTATTTCCTTTATCCAAACAAAAGAGATAATTAACGAACACACCAAATATTATACTGTATTTCAAACTATTACATTAACCACTTTTATACTTACTATAATAAGTTTCATTACATACTTAATCTATAAGTTTAAGGCAATGCCACAAGAATTATTAATTAAGCATTTTCGATCAAATAACAATCGTGCTCCCACAGAAAAAATCGAAACCCCAATTGTTGAAAAAATTGAATCCCAAATTATAAACAAAATTGATACTCCAATCTTTACAGCGGAGAAAAACCCCTCACTATATCCCAATGTAACCGCCTGAGGACAGGCTAATTTTTTTAGGATGGGGAAGTCATATATCCAACTTCAATACCCAATAACTAATAAATTTTTCGCCCCCTAAAATTTATAACTTTAAAGTAAACATCCGTTTTTTTATATAAACACTTGGACACTTGCAATAACAATTGTCCCCCTTAAAATCAAAGCGTGTGAACGCTAACTCATAATTAAAACACAGGCCAATAAAATCCGTTTTATTCATAAACAATTGAACACTTGCAATAATAATTGTCCCCCAAAAATCAAAAGCGTGAGAACGCTAATTCAGCATTAAAATTCGGGCCAATCAAATCACATCAATATCGATCACGCCATTTAAGGGCTCACAAATTTAGCCTATAAATATTACTATAAGACATTTTTGCACTTCAGTTTTAAGTTTTCGTTCAACGAATAAAGTCCCCGCTTTTAACTCGAACAAACAATATCTTTTTTTTTCCTTTTGGAAAGACCAGATATTTAATTATATATACTTTATTTAATCGGAGATGCTTCGTTCTATGCGTTGCACACTTCTGACCAAAATTAATATACCGTTTTTGCAAGGGTATAAAAAAGGAAATGGAATCTACGTCCTAATGAGTGTTCCAGTGGTCGGTACAACATGAACTCCAAGCTAAAAAGAAATTGGGAAAATTAATATTAGAGGACACGAACACTGTTTAGTAGGAGGGCCGCTAAATGAGTTCTTCCTTCTTAAAAATTTCCCACGAAAAGTATTGGTTACACACATAATCATTTTCACTGCTTGTTTGGAAGCATGTTTGGAAGTGCGGTGCGATGTGAAAGCTCGCCTTCCTTACCCGTTAAGCCTTGAGTTGCGTGTGGGCATAAACATACTCCTTCTTCTGCAGGAGTGCAAGCCTAGGAGTGCTAATGGCACGCTCAACTTAAAGGTCGTTTCAGAACACCGCGAGCGGTGAGTAGTTCGACGACACGGGCGTTCGTGGAAGATTGTCCTCTTTGAGTACCACAAGATCGCCTACTTCAAGATTTTTACAAGGAAATCGCCATTTATTCGGCTTGTATAACCGAAGTTCTGATTCACGGCCTTCAGATGCTGCCACCGGTTAATGATTGGAATGATTTGGTTTGCCCCGGGAGGAATGATATGCCAGTACAGATTCTGATGGCTATACTAGGACCCTGGAGGCGCCTACGAAGTTTTTGCCATCGATACAAACTGTCGTTGGCGCAGCGTGATGTCTGTGATGTCGCCATTGAAAACTATTCGGAAAAATACTCCAAATGGAACCTGACGCTTGTGGCCCAAGTCCAAATACTCTTGGATGACGGCGTCATAATCAGTTTTGCCCGGAATATTTTATAGGAGACGAACCTCGTTTTTAGGAACTGAGCCATTGCACCTGGTATGGAGTGACCAAGGCTGATGTTGTTTGGGTCTCGGAACGGAAGTGAGACCATATGTCTTTCCGAATCATCTCTCCTTGTGGTCTTCTTGAAACTGACCTCGCAAAATGAATCAAAATCTTTTTCCGGTTTGATCGGTAGATCCTCCATTTGGCCTGCTTAAAGCGACCCTCGTGGTGAAAGCGGCACACGAACTAATGGCGACCCATTGCAATGGGCCTGAAATGACGTACACTTCGGTCTGGATACCGGAGAGGGTTAACGCTGGTATGACATCAATACCGAAAACGAGGTCGATCTTTGCCTTTAATTTAAAGGAGGGGTCAGCTAGCTGGTTATTGGGCATTCCCTCCAGTGTGGCTTGGGCTGTCGTACATATCTCCTTCAAACAGAGATCGCCGTTCTTGGGTTTGCTTATTACCTTAGCTTTATTTGCCTTTGGGGTGAGTGGAAGGGGGTTTTGTGGAGGTTTGGACCTGGGAACTGAGATAGCCATTGCAGTTGTATGAAACCGCTCGGTGAGGAAATCATCCATCGCTTCCCACTGTGAAATGGCAATCCATTCCCAAGAGATTGAAAGGGGTACTTTCGGCAATTTAATGCTTATAGGCACAAATGGATGATTGCAGGGCATTCTGCAATCATTTATAAATGGGAAATTTGCTATAATTATCTTGGCTTTCCAAACTAAAGCATATTGTGCTCCTCCTTTCCTTTCTTGGGTTCGAGAATATTTAACGAATAGAAAACAGAAGGTACTGGTTAAGTCTTCTTATTCCAATTGCATTCCTGTGCCATGCGATGTACCTCAAGGTAGTTATCTTGACTCTCTCCTTTTCACATTATTATCCTTGTTTAAGAATAAACACCGTGTCCATCTGAAGCGGCTTCACCAAATCAGATACACTAAAGAAAATATAATACAACTGTACTTTTGTCACTAACAACTAACCTAGCATATGATTAGAATTACAATCAGCCACATATTGTGGGAACAAACACTTGTAATTGTAAACTAACCCAAAACGATCACAACGGCAGGAGGTCAAGTGGCCGACGCCGTGCCCAAGATAATAATAATTTTTCAACACCCGAATACGTGGGTGTGTCTCGTCTTAGAATAAGATCGCCTAAGAACAATTGTTACCTACTAGAGCCTAAGATTTCCTATATAAACTCCGCACTTTTGTAAATAAAATAAGTTCATATTTTGAATTCAACGAATGAAGATTGGGTTATTTTCCTTCTCTCCGGGATTCCCTATTCATTTTGGTCCTTCGAGTAAAAGGAACTCTGTAGTTTTCCCCCACCAGTGGTAAGAGACTCAGAGAATGAATCAGCTTTTTAAAGTCTGGATTCTTATGCAAGTGTAAATGCTAAGATCAGCTAAAGGTAGCAAAATAAAATAACTCTTGTTTTCCCCCACCAGTGGTAAGAGACAGAGTATAATATAAAAGCAAAATATTGCTTAATAAATATAAAGTGCGTGCGTCCGAATTTAAAGGCAGTTTGGCTAGTGGAGCAACTGTAGTAATTTCGGCGACGGGAGTGTATTTGTGCGTGGCGTATTCGAAGCCCTAATATCGAAAGTTAAAAAGAAAAAACAAAAATTTTTAGTGTATATATACACATTGAGTTGCAAGTAGGCAGGCAACAAAGAAGCAGCAGATCAGCAGCAAGGCAACTACTTAGAGTTGCAGAGACTAGAGAAGGACGGTGGCAGGCGCCCGCAAGATGTAAGATAAGAGGCAAGCAAAGTCCTGCCAAGGAGATTGATTGAGTGCCCCAAAGAGTGCCCTGGGTCGCTGGAGAACGTACATACACTGCCAACATAAGAAAAAAAAAACGGCGAATTCTACCTATTGGCGGACAAGCAGCAGCGCACAGGATCATCAGATAAGATATAAATTTAAAATAGTTATAATTACATCAACCTATTTTTATTATTATCATATACTTATTTCGGTCTCCTAATATACGCATAAAAAAAAAATGTTTTCTAATAAGACTGACAAATTGTTAGGGAAGCAGTTAGAGTTGCATACAAGGTTAAAGCAGTTAGAAGCTTTAGAAACTAGAAACTTAACTAGCAAGGTGATCGAGGAAGTAAAAGAGATAAGGAATCAATGGATACCTAATCATAACAAATTGCTACAGCAGGGGATCGATCATCAGTATTTCAGAGATAAAATTCATGAAGAAGTGTTAAAGATAGTTGCCAAAATAATAGCTACAGGAGAGTCAGAAAAACCAGGCACTAGTAAGTCGGTGTTAGTTGAAGCAGAAGCGAATATGTCAGAAATGGGTGATGATAGCAAAGGAGAGTCGCGCGGGAATGCGACCTCCAGTAATGAGAACGCTAAGGTTAGCCAGGAAAAATTTGAAGAAAAGGTCCGTCAGCTCCAGCAATATTTGGACATGGTGAGCAAAGATTTACGTACGATAGACAATAGAACAGGGGAAATGTATATTAAGAAAATAAAATTTTGTTTAGGAAGGTACAGGAGTGCCAGGCTTATACAGATGAGCTATACAGATACAATGAAACGTTTAAAGAGGTCATAGAGGAATTGGAGTTCGACCTTCAGAATACCTTGGTAGCATTAGAAGAGAAAATAAACGATCAGAAAGATTTGAAAGTTGAGAATGTAACCGTGAGAAGCGAATTACCGGTGTTGCCAAAAATTCAGGTACCCACATTCTCTGGAGAGCCAAGAGAATGGGACCTGTTTGTAGAGTTATTTGCAGAATTAATTGAAAATAGAGAGGATCTAAATCTTACTCTTAAATTCAATTATTTAAAATCCGCATTAAAGGGCGAAGCGAGGAGCATGGTAGCTCATTTATTGTCAGGTTCAGCTGACAGTTATAATGCCGCTTGGGAACTGTTAACCAAGCGGTATGAAAATATTTGGAGGGAATTTTCCGAACAATTAAGTCGGATCGTTGATCTACCTATGATCAACAATGAATCCGCAAAGAGTGTAAAAGGAGTGATTGACATAATTAATGAGTCAGTGCACTTAATTAAAATTAAAGCAAATGTGTCCGATGAAGTTGACGTAATATTCGCTCAACACATACTTTGAAAATTTGATAGAGAGGCTCTACAATTGAATGAGAGTCAGATTAGGAAAACAAGGCAGATACAAATGCTTTCTGATGTCATGGACTACTTGGAGCAAAGATATTGTTCGCTAAGTGCCATGAGGAAAGAAGAGAAAAACCCGCAAAAAGTGGTTTCATATGGGGTTTTTGAAAATAACTGTCCGATTTGCAAAGTTGGCGGGCATAAAGCGTATAAGTGCTATAAATTTAAAGGTTTGACACCTATGGAAAGGTATGAAACGGCCAAAAAAGTGCAGCTGTGCACACGATGCTTGAACCATTCAAGCAATAAAGAATGCACTAATGAGATGGTCTGTTCATTGTGCAGTAAAGGACACCATACTCTACTCCATTTTGAAGAAATACAGGAGAGAGTTAATACTTGTATAACGGCTCAACCCACACTGTTGGCCACAGCCCTAATACAAGTAAAAAATGTAAATGGAGGATATAAGACTCTAAGAGCCCTAATTGATAATGGTTCACAGAGCACAATTTTGTCTGAAGAGGCAGCCCAAATATTAAAATTACCTAAAATTAAACAACATACAGAAATAAGTGGCGTGTCCTCAATAAATGCCAAAAAATCAAAATATAAGATAAAAATAGATGTGAAGACGCGAAGTCCCTGGAAAAGACATCTTAAGGTTGAGGCGATTGTGTTGCCAAAGTTAATGAAAGCTCTTCCATTAAAAACGGTAGATATGTAAATATGTAAACTATGTCAAAATGGCAGTCCTACGTACTAGCTGATCCTACCTTTAATAAACCTGGTAAGGTTGATATAATAATGGGGGTAAACGTATATACCCAAATTTTAAAAGGGGGAGTTACAAAGATTGATGGCCTACTAGGCCAAAATACTCAATTTGGTTGGATCGTCTCGGGATGCACCAAATCAAAAAATAAAAAATCTGTAGTGGCAACAACAATAGATGTCACAGGTATGCAACAGCGTTGGGAGAACAAAGGTAAACGTGAAAATAAATACAATACAATTCAAAACAAACTCAACAACAAAATTCAAGAAATAAGTCAGCATTTGACTCCTCCAGCAGGACCTCACCTTGAAGGTAAGATAAAACCTGAGGTAAAAGAAATAATTTCTCAAAGTAATAAAGAAATAAATTTATGCCCCCTGGCAGGACCTCACTTTGGAGGTACAGTGAAAACTATGGACGAAAAAGTATATATTCCAGTACAAAATAAGAATATTCAGGTGGCAATGGTTGAATTAAATAATGATTATCAAAAAAATAGTGTCAAAATAGATTCCGGTAATAAATTGTCCGAATCTGCATTACAAAAAAGGCAGACAAGGCAAAATAGTTATAAAAGAACAACATCTAACAAGAACAGAACAAGAACTTAAATTTTAGCTATCAGCGATATTTAAAAAAAATGGAGCAAAGATCAGATCGGAACAAGTCGAAAAGTAAAAGTAGTTATTTTTTAAATTCTCCACCATATAAATAGGCTAGAAGTCAACATAGTAATGCACATCAGCAGTGGGTAGATATCCCGAAACAAAAATTGTTAAGCATTGGGCGATATTAGTAATATGCGAAATATAAAATAATATAAAATCCAGTAGAAGCCCATTTAGTAAACCATACAGCAGAGTTGGTAAGAATAGGAAGTCAGTTGCAATCGGTAAAAGAACATCAGATTAACTAGGTTTTGATCGTCCATCATGTAACTTTTCAAGCTTCTTTAACAATAGTTATCTTACTAATGATAATATTAATAAAAATTTGTATAAGACAATTAACTATAAAAATAAATTCCAACACGTCGCATTTGGCGGCCCTTGGCAGAATGTTTAAGAATAAACACCGTGTCCATCTGAAGCGGCTTCACCAAATCAGATACACTAAAGAAAATATAATACAACTGTACTTTTGTCACAAACAACTAACCTAGCATATGATTAGAATTACAATCAGCCACATTTTGTGGGAACAAACACTTGTAATTGTAAACTAACCCAAAACGATCACAACGGCAGGAGGTCAAGTGGGCGACGCCGTGCCCAAGATAATAATAATTTTTCAACCCCCGAATACGTGGGTGTGACTCGTCTTAGAATAAGATCGCCTAAGAACAATTGTTACCTACTAGAGCCTAAGATTTCCTATATAAACTCCGCACTTTTGTAAATAAAATAAGTTCATATTTTGAATTCAACGAATGAAGATTGGGTTATTTTCCTTCTCTCCGGGATTCCCTATTCAATCCTGGTGCCAGTTTAATCCATTAAATTACCAAATGTTAGGTTAGGACTTTTTATCGTAACTCTCCTTAACTGGTCACTTATTTTCTAAACAATAGTCCTTTGGAACATCTAAATAATATGCATTATACGTGCGTACTTATGGACCATAAGCTATTTTTTAACATTTGCTATTTGCTCTTCGTGACTTAAGCTAGGATCGAAATGTGAATTTATAACCGTTTTCTAGTACTTTTTGATTAGCTTCTTATTTTGATTAACCTTCCTTCCCTGATTAACCGTAGAATTAGACATCCTATTGTACCTTTAACCTTTAGTCGTTGTTCTTCCAACTATGCCATGAATGAACCTTTTATGGTCCTCTGCTCTGATTACACCTTCTATTCCCTGTAGCAGATGCTCAGAGTCTCCTATTACTAAACTTAAACTTCTATCCTTTCCTATTTAAACCATAGATAGCTATAGTATTATGATTTGTTTGTCGGTTTTTTCTAATGTGTATTTGTCCTCGTGATTGGAGCCGTGTGTTATCTGCTCGTTAGGCTCGCGGCTAACCGGGTAAAACAAAACAAAATAAACGCCACAAAGCGTAGAACCTTTTTGGAATAGCTTGGAACGTTGCCGAAAGGCCCAAGGAATAGCCTGGAACGCATTGGAATTCGAATGAAAGCTAAAAACCCGAAACGCCCGAGGAGTGGCCTTGAACGCATTGGAATTCGAACAAAGCTTTAAAAGCGAAATGAAAGGGATGGATCGCATTGGAAAGAAATACAATAAAGGTTGGAACGCTAAGTAGGGGGTTGAATTTTTTTGGAACAATCGAATTAAAACGGAGTTTTCAGGGTTTTGACAAGAATTCAAAAAGAAATAATAAAATAAGTTTCCCGAATGAATAAAAAATATGCTCAAATATGCTCGCCTGTTCCTCAACTTGACCCTTCAGCATAAATCCCCTACAAAATGCCTACAAACCCAGAGTATGCAGCACAGCTACTTTTTGTCGTCTGCTTTGTTGCCCATGAGCTTGAAGCTATGCTTATATACAGCGGTTAAGCGGGACTTATGGATGCGCGTACATAGACTGCAAGGGATAGCGGGATTTGTATACCCTTGCAGAGGGTATTATAAAATTGGTCATATGTTTGTAACGCACAGAAGGAGACGTTTCCGACCCTATAAAGTATATATATTCTTGATCAGCATGAGAAGCTGAGTTGATATAGCCATGTCCGTCTGTCCGTCCGTCTGTGCGTATGCGTTTTACTCAGCCATCTTAAGAGCTATCGGGATAATATTTTTTTTGGGGGCTTTTTATTACCTGGGAAAAGTAGCTCTGGAGGAAACATTTTTGCAAAAATTGGAGTATCGCCATGAAATTTACCAATATGATAGTATTATATATAAAATCTCAGATTCCAAAATTTGAGCCGATATAAATCGGTTCGGCTTGCTGCCTACTACGTCATCATCAAATCAATAGAGCACACGCATGCACACATGCAGACGCAACGCTACATAAACTATATGTGTATGCGTGCAATCACGGCATGCGTGTAAAAGGGGATGGTGAAGAAGAAGAAGAAATTGAAATGATATTTGAAAGGTTCTGTGCATTAATGAATTGAGATACAGAAAAAGAGTTTGGAACATGTAAAAATATTATGGCCATGGAGTGCAAGGGTATATAAACGTCGGCACAGCCGATCTTAGCTTCTTTGATATTTTATTGTGAAATTATGCAGAGGATTCGATGAATATATAAATTTCTATAAATTTTTTTTTGTTTTATATAAGACCCAACTTATGGGGTGTCTCGGAAAAAGAGAAAGATCTCTGTGTGGCCTTTCATACATATAAAAAAGTATGGTTTACTTGACTTATTTTATTTTTAATTGATTTCCACTGGATATATTTTCTTTCTAAATTATATTATTGTCACATTTAAACACTCTGATTGCATATAACAAATCACTTTGATATTTTTTCCTCTTGATTTATTTTAACAGAAAACAAAAAAAAAAGGAATAAATGCAGAAATTAGGCGTGAAAGTAATTTTTCGATTGGAAAATCACGGGAAAAAATACCTTAACCCTTGTGTTGCCTGTTTGGCATAGACAAACACATTGAACTATATTGAGAACGTCATATCTATTATATTCACAGCGTATTTTATGTATGTTGTCGAGTCATATTAACCGAATTCCTTTCCTGGGTTTTCATTGGAGAATAATACGAAAGCTTTTCGGACACCACTTCTTGCGGGCGCTATAGATGATAATTGCGTTCCGCGTCTGTACACACATGTACATGAGCATACTTGATCTGCAAAATTATTCATTTTCAAAAATGTTTAGTTGAATAGCTGAATATCGGTACAAATCCGATTATAAAGATCGGAAACTTTGCTAATGAATAATTAATAATATTCAATATTCATGATTTCCTAACTTTACAATATTGGATCTGTATTTTACACAGATTTTATTCAATATTGTATATATTAATAAGTAACTAATGTTACTAAAAAAATGTATTTTGTATTGTACTGTATTTTTTTAGTAACATTAGTTACTAATACAGTACAATACAAAATACATTTCAAAATACATTGAAGAGCATAAATTAATTCGGTTGTGCATAAGCATTTGATCCATTGTAAATGCGTAAGAAAGCCACTTAAATGTATTTTGTATTGTACTGTATTTTTTTAGTAACATTAGTTACTAATACAGTACAATACAAAATACATTTAAGTGGCTTTCTTACGCATTTACAATGGATCAAATGCTTATGCACAACCGAATTAATTTATGCTCTTCATGCTGCTAATGTTCATACATTGGTAATTCTGTTTAGGCTTAGCAAAGTTTCGAAGCTTTTGATCGCTATAAATTCGAACTGTACACCACAGTTCATGCAGTATAATAATCTTTAAAATGTCTTGAACTGAAAAAGCCCAGAATTATACCTGAATTTGAATATAAATAGTAAACTCTTAACGACTTATTTGCTTCGTTTGCTACTTCTTAATAGCACTGACTCATTATGCAACTTTGGCTAATAATTGGTGCTAATTTGGCGGTACATTTTTTAGCTGCGTTACTCTTTGCGAAGTTGCAATCGTAGACAGTATCTCCATCCTTTAATTGTAAAGTTCTACTTCGAAAATTATAAACTCTTACCGATTTTAATTTCCGAATTAATTCATAGTCTTGTCCATTGAGTATCATATTCTCACCAAATGTGAAAAAATATGGTGTAAAACCAGTACTACGGTTGCTTAAGATTAAACATCGTAGTCATCTGAAATGGCTTCACTAAATCAGATGCACTGAAGTAATACACAATACGAACCAAAAACATAAAACAAAAATAAGTCATAAAGATTCAAGTGACAAATATTGCTTGAAAACCAAACAAAACATGCATCTACACTCTGTGGAAAACACTTAAGTTAATAACAACGGCGCGTTATCAACTAACCAACGCTGAGCATGAAGTATAAATAATTTGTAACTCTCGAAAAACATGTGTCATTAGAATAAGTAATTTAAAAACAATTGTCGCCTCCTAGATTCTAAGAGTTCATTTATATACACTAGAGAGCTGCATGAATGATAGAAAAATCAATTCGAGTTAACAACATTCAAAACCAAATCAATGAATTGAATGACTTTGAAAATCGACTTCAAGTAAATGAGTGTGCGACGTAAAAATCAGTCGCACAACATTCAAACGAAACAAAACGAATTGAATGAGTTAGAAAGTGAGTCAATGAGTTGCTATGATTCGAATGCATTCGAATTCCAATTCTGATTTTAGTATTTATTTGTATTGTATATTTTTGAACTATATGTGATTACTATACGACAAAACTTGTGTGGTCAGTGGCTCAGTGGGGACCTACACAGACTACAATACTGTTGTTATCGGGTTCAAACCCCCTACAGAGATAGAGGTGAGTTTTTTTTCCAACTAGTGAAGTAATATTAAAAGGTAGATCCATCGTGTATATGATGGATTAGAGAATATGATTTTTTTTTATAATATATTTAGAAAAATTAGATTTTACAAGATTTGTCCCAAATTGTGAAATCCAAAACTGCGTACTAAAGTTGTTGGTGTATAGCATATTTTGATTTTAATAGCCCCCATTTCGCCATTATTTTCAAAATAATAAAAAATAAAATAATTAGTTTTTGTTGCTTTTAAACATCCCAATAAAATGAGTCAATTCGAATAATTCTAATGATTCGAGTACCTTAGTACAATTCAATGCTTTGACACTCAATTCATTGCCTTTCATTAAACAGAGTTACGTATTTTTAGAGATATGACAAGTTCTAACTCACACTCATTCATTTCATTGTGTAGTTGTCACTCATTCATTTGAATTCAATTCGAATGGATTCATTTGACTTTGACTTTTCTCTCATTCATGCAGCTCTCTAATATACACCACACTTTTGTAAATAAAATCGGTTCATATTTTGAACTCAAAGAATGAAGATTGGGTTTTTTAGTTGTGATTTTAAGAATCCCTATTTAACGGTGAACATTTTCTCTAAGCGCTCCACTAATCTCGGATAAATTATGATACCAATTTGCATGATCCTTGCCTATATAAGCGCGGACTTCACCTATTGATCTATTAAAGTAACAAGCTCTGCATATATGGGTTACGCCAAAGAGTCTTAGAAAAGACTCGAATTCAACTGAACGAAATTGAGATAATTTGTCGTATAGGTATAGAATATAAGTCCAAAGATATAAAATATATGTTGTTGCAAAAATTCTATAATCCGTTCAGATGGAATTTTCTTCAAGGAGTGCAAAAAGTTAAACTTTCTATAATAATCGACTATAATTAATATTCCTATATTTCGCTTTTGGACCTTCGATATCAGATCCACATAAAGTTTTTGCAATGGTCTTTCTGAAACCATTGGTCCAGTGGTCTTAAAATCGTATTCGGACTTTTGGTCGATTTACATTTGGAAAATTCAGATATGTAATTTCGGATCTGTGTAGCTAAAAGAAATATTGTTTTAGTTTGGTCACTGTCTAATTTATGTCTTCGTGTGATGAATCTGGAGCATTATGGGGCGGCATTTCAAGTCGTTAGTCAAAGAACTAGGTATGCAAAGTTTCCATGAATCGGATGCATGCTCATTATTTCCACTGGAATGTTCCGTTCGCTTATAAACAAAATTGTCAATCACTCCTAGGATTGGTTTTCCGGAATTCATGAGACTGAAAATCGTTAGACTTTAAATCAATTAGTGGACCACATTCTTGTAATTCACTCACAGTCCGCTCAGATAACCGAAACAGGAGGTATCCTGTAGCTGGTAAGCTACAACATCTTTCGAACCACTTCGATGTGTAATACAAGAGCAAAATCCTTGCAACTTAATTGCCCACTGAGCTAATCGGCCAAATTCTTTGTTTACAGCTATTTTTGCTAGGTCGGTACTAAAAGTACCATTTCCAATAATGAAACCTAAATATTTTATTTCTTTCATATAAAACTTGGATTTATAGTTAATTTGCTTTATATAAATATAGACCGACTTCTTGTAGCAAAGACATATGAGAATCAAAATTGTTTGTGGCGGAACGCTTAAATCCAATAAGTATTAGTACTTGGCGGGTGCCAATTGCTTCTGGGCTGGTGAGTTGGTAAACATAATTAAAACGCGCGAGAACTTTGCTTTAATCAATATAATATTTTTAACGAAACGGTTCGATTAAAAGAAAACCCGATAATAGGAAATAAAAGTACGGGTGGGCGTGGAAAAAATCTCGGATTGTAATTATGGCGATATACAGGAGAACTGCCCGTCACTCTCCTCAGTATGACCGCATGCCGTTTTGGGAAAAATGGTAAATAAAATAAGATCATCAAGATAGACGAATACTCGAGTTGTCATGTGAGCTGGTATAAACTGATTCATAAATCTACAGAGTGTTTGAGGGGCATTACACAATCCATAGGGCATTACGAGATATTGATATAATGGTCTGTTTGGAATATTGAAAGGCAATATAACGTGCTGGAGGTAATCTGCTAAGAATGCCATGAATGTGCGGCAATGATATGCATAATTTATTGTATGACTATTTAAAACGCGAGATTCAAGGCACAGGCTACATTTATTGTGTTTTCTAACTGTTTAAGATTAAACATCGTGTTCATCTGAAATGGCTTCACCAAATCAGATTGACCAAAGAAATACACAAAACGAAACAAACAAATACACAAAAACAAAACAAAAATAAGTTAGATTCATATGACAATTATTGCTTAATACCAAGCAAAACTTGCAAAACACTTAAGATTTTAACAGCGGCGCGGTATCAAGTAGCCAACGCTGACAAATGTCGCCTCCTAGAGTTTAAGAATTCATTTATATTCACAAAAATTCTTTAAATAAATCAGTTCATATTTTAAATTCAACGAATGAAGATCGGGTTATTCTTTCCTTCGCCCTGGAAGCCCTATTCATTTTGGTCCTTCGAGAAAAAGGAACTCTGTAGTGTTCCCCCACCAGTGGTAAGAGACTCAGATATTGAATCAGCTCCTTAAAGACTGGATCCCATGCAAGTGTAAATGCTATAATCAGCTAAAGGTAGCAAAATAAAATAACTCTTGTTTTTCCCCACCAGTGGTCAGAGACAAAGTAAAAAATATTGTTTAATAAATAAAAAGTGCGTGCGTCCGAATTTAAAGGCAGTTTGGCTAGCGGAGCAACTGTAGCAATTTCGGCGATGGGAGTGTATTTGGGCGTGGCGTATTCGAAGCCCTAATATCGAAAGTTAAAAAAATGTTTGTTGTATATATATACACATAGAGTTGCAAGTAGGCAACAAAGAAGCAGCAGATCAGCAGCAAGGCAACTACTTAGAGTTGCAGAGACAAGAGAAGCACGGTGGAAGGCGCCCGCAAGACGTAAGAGAAGAGGCAAGCAACGTCCTGCCAAGGAGAGTTCGCTGGAGAACGTACATTGCCAATATAAGGGTCGAGCTAAAGAAGATCATCCAGACCGACACCGGCGCCGCAACAGCCTGTGTGAAGACCAGCACCGGCACCGTCTAGCGCGACAAGCTAGACCCTGGACGCAGTAGAAAGCCACTTAAATGTATTTTGTATTGTACTGTATTTTTTTAGTAACATTAGTTACTAATACAGTACAATACAAAATACATTTAAGTGGCTTTCTTACGCATTTACAATGGATCAAATGCTTATGCACAACCGAATTAATTTATGCTCTTCATGCTGCTAATGTTCATACATTGGTAATTCTGTTTAGGCTTAGCAAAGTTTCGAAGCTTTTGATCGCTATAAATTCGAACTGTACACCACAGTTCATGCAGTATAATAATCTTTAAAATGTCTTGAACTGAAAAAGCCCAGAATTATACCTGAATTTGAATATAAATAGTAAACTCTTAACGACTTATTTGCTTCGTTTGCTACTTCTTAATAGCACTGACTCATTATGCAACTTTGGCTAATAATTGGTGCTAATTTGGCGGTACATTTTTTAGCTGCGTTACTCTTTGCGAAGTTGCAATCGTAGACAGTATCTCCATCCTTTAATTGTAAAGTTCTACTTCGAAAATTATAAACTCTTACCGATTTTAATTTCCGAATTAATTCATAGTCTTGTCCATTGAGTATCATATTCTCACCAAATGTGAAAAAAATATGGTGTAAAACCAGTACTACGGTTGCTTAAGATTAAACATCGTAGTCATCTGAAATGGCTTCACTAAATCAGATGCACTGAAGTAATACACAATACGAACCAAAAACATAAAACAAAAATAAGTCATAAAGATTCAAGTGACAAATATTGCTTGAAAACCAAACAAAACATGCATCTACACTCTGTGGAAAACACTTAAGTTAATAACAACGGCGCGTTATCAACTAACCAACGCTGAGCATGAAGTATAAATAATTTGTAACTCTCGAAAAACATGTGTCATTAGAATAAGTAATTTAAAAACAATTGTCGCCTCCTAGATTCTAAGAGTTCATTTATATACACTAGAGAGCTGCATGAATGATAGAAAAATCAATTCGAGTTAACAACATTCAAAACCAAATCAATGAATTGAATGACTTTGAAAATCGACTTCAAGTAAATGAGTGTGCGACGTAAAAATCAGTCGCACAACATTCAAACGAAACAAAACGAATTGAATGAGTTAGAAAGTGAGTCAATGAGTTGCTATGATTCGAATGCATTCGAATTCCAATTCTGATTTTAGTATTTATTTGTATTGTATATTTTTGAACTATATGTGATTACTATACGACAAAACTTGTGTGGTCAGTGGCTCAGTGGGGACCTACACAGACTACAATACTGTTGTTATCGGGTTCAAACCCCCTACAGAGATAGAGGTTAATTTTTTTTCCAACTAGTGAAGTAATATTAAAAGGTAGATCCATCGTGTATATGATGGATTAGAGAATATGATTTTTTTTTATAATATATTTAGAAAAATTAGATTTTACAAGATTTGTCCCAAATTGTGAAATCCAAAACTGCGTACTAAAGTTGTTGGTGTATAGCATATTTTGATTTTAATAGCCCCCATTTCGCCATTATTTTCAAAATAATAAAAAATAAAATAATTAGTTTTTGTTGCTTTTAAACATCCCAATAAAATGAGTCAATTCGAATAATTCTAATGATTCGAGTACCTTAGTACAATTCAATGCTTTGACACTCAATTCATTGCCTTTCATTAAACAGAGTTACGTATTTTTAGAGATATGACAAGTTCTAACTCACACTCATTCATTTCATTGTGTAGTTGTCACTCATTCATTTGAATTCAATTCGAATGGATTCATTTGACTTTGACTTTTCTCTCATTCATGCAGCTCTCTAATATACACCACACTTTTGTAAATAAAATCGGTTCATATTTTGAACTCAAAGAATGAAGATTGGGTTTTTTAGTTGTGATTTTAAGAATCCCTATTTAACGGTGAACATTTTCTCTAAGCGCTCCACTAATCTCGGATAAATTATGATACCAATTTGCATGATCCTTGCCTATATAAGCGCGGACTTCACCTATTGATCTATTAAAGTAACAAGCTCTGCATATATGGGTTACGCCAAAGAGTCTTAGAAAAGACTCGAATTCAACTGAACGAAATTGAGATAATTTGTCGTATAGGTATAGAATATAAGTCCAAAGATATAAAATATATGTTGTTGCAAAAATTCTATAATCCGTTCAGATGGAATTTTCTTCAAGGAGTGCAAAAAGTTAAACTTTCTATAATAATCGACTATAATTAATATTCCTATATTTCGCTTTTGGACCTTCGATATCAGATCCACATAAAGTTTTTGCAATGGTCTTTCTGAAACCATTGGTCCAGTGGTCTTAAAATCGTATTCGGACTTTTGGTCGATTTACATTTGGAAAATTCAGATATGTAATTTCGGATCTGTGTAGCTAAAAGAAATATTGTTTTAGTTTGGTCACTGTCTAATTTATGTCTTCGTGTGATGAATCTGGAGCATTATGGGGCGGCATTTCAAGTCGTTAGTCAAAGAACTAGGTATGCAAAGTTTCCATGAATCGGATGCATGCTCATTATTTCCACTGGAATGTTCCGTTCGCTTATAAACAAAATTGTCAATCACTCCTAGGATTGGTTTTCCGGAATTCATGAGACTGAAAATCGTTAGACTTTAAATCAATTAGTGGACCACATTCTTGTAATTCACTCACAGTCCGCTCAGATAACCGAAACAGGAGGTATCCTGTAGCTGGTAAGCTACAACATCTTTCGAACCACTTCGATGTGTAATACAAGAGCAAAATCCTTGCAACTTAATTGCCCACTGAGCTAATCGGCCAAATTCTTTGTTTACAGCTATTTTTGCTAGGTCGGTACTAAAAGTACCATTTCCAATAATGAAACCTAAATATTTTATTTCTTTCATATAAAACTTGGATTTATAGTTAATTTGCTTTATATAAATATAGACCGACTTCTTGTAGCAAAGACATATGAGAATCAAAATTGTTTGTGGCGGAACGCTTAAATCCAATAAGTATTAGTACTTGGCGGGTGCCAATTGCTTCTGGGCTGGTGAGTTGGTAAACATAATTAAAACGCGCGAGAACTTTGCTTTAATCAATATAATATTTTTAACGAAACGGTTCGATTAAAAGAAAACCCGATAATAGGAAATAAAAGTACGGGTGGGCGTGGAAAAAATCTCGGATTGTAATTATGGCGATATACAGGAGAACTGCCCGTCACTCTCCTCAGTATGACCGCATTCCGTTTTGGGAAAAATGGTAAATAAAATAAGATCATCAAGATAGACGAATACTCGAGTTGTCATGTGAGCTGGTATAAACTGATTCATAAATCTACAGAGTGTTTGAGGGGCATTACACAATCCATAGGGCATTACGAGATATTGATATAATGGTCTGTTTGGAATATTGAAAGGCAATATAACGTGCTGGAGGTAATCTGCTAAGAATGCCATGAATGTGCGGCAATGATATGCATAATTTATTGTATGACTATTTAAAACGCCAGATTCAAGGCACAGGCGACATTTATTGTGTTTTCTAACTGTTTAAGATTAAACATCGTGTTGATCTGAAATGGCTTCACCAAATCAGATTGACCAAAGAAATACACAAAACGAAACAAACAAATACACAAAAACAAAACAAAAATAAGTTAGATTCATATGACAATTATTGCTTAATACCAAGCAAAACTTGCAAAACACTTAAGATTTTAACAGCGGCGCGGTATCAAGTAGCCAACGCTGACAAATGTCGCCTCCTAGAGTTTAAGAATTCATTTATATTCACAAAAATTCTTTAAATAAATCAGTTCATATTTTAAATTCAACGAATGAAGATCGGGTTATTCTTTCCTTCGCCCTGGAAGCCCTATTCATTTTGGTCCTTCGAGAAAAAGGAACTCTGTAGTGTTCCCCACCAGTGGTAAGAGACTCAGATATTGAATCAGCTCCTTAAAGACTGGATCCCATGCAAGTGTAAATGCTATAATCAGCTAAAGGTAGCAAAATAAAATAACTCTTGTTTTTCCCCACCAGTGGTCAGAGACAAAGTAAAAAATATTGTTTAATAAATAAAAAGTGCGTGCGTCCGAATTTAAAGGCAGTTTGGCTAGCGGAGCAACTGTAGCAATTTCGGCGATGGGAGTGTATTTGGGCGTGGCGTATTCGAAGCCCTAATATCGAAAGTTAAAAAAATGTTTGTTGTATATATATACACATAGAGTTGCAAGTAGGCAACAAAGAAGCAGCAGATCAGCAGCAAGGCAACTACTTAGAGTTGCAGAGACAAGAGAAGCACGGTGGAAGGCGCCCGCAAGACGTAAGAGAAGAGGCAAGCAACGTCCTGCCAAGGAGAGTTCGCTGGAGAACGTACATTGCCAATATAAGGGTCGAGCTAAAGAAGATCATCCAGACCGACACCGGCGCCGCAACAGCCTGTGTGAAGACCAGCACCGGCACCGTCTAGCGCGACAAGCTAGACCCTGGACGCAGTAGGACCGGTAGCGCTACAAAGAGCGTCCAACAATTAAATAAATAATTAAATTAAATAATAATAATAAATAAATTAAAATTGTTTGCAAACAAAAAACATTGTAAGAAATATTGTGAAATTGAGCGGAACCTTATCTGCCCGATAGCAGTAAAGCCTGTAAAGCTATGCGAAACATTAGGTGGGAAGATCACTGCGATGATCGACTAGGAAAAAAAATATAATAATATTTTTAAGCAAATTGCTCGTTGAAGGGTCAACAAAAAAAAAACTTTTATAATTAAATACATACAAAAAACATCAATTATTGTCACACGTACATACAACATATAAAATGTTTTTCTAATAAGACTGACAAATGGTTAGGGAAGCAGTTAGAGTTGCATACAAGGTTAAAGCAGTTAGAAGCTTTAGAAACTAGAAACTTAACTAGCAAGGTGATCGAGGAAGTAAAAGAGATAAGGAATCAATGGATACCTAATCATAACAAATTGCTACAGCAGGGGATCGATCATCAGTATTTCAAAGATAAAATTCATGAAGAAGTGTTAAAGATAGTTACCAAAATAATAGCTACAGAAAGACCAGGCACTAGTTTATTCGGTGTTAGTTGAACGTTACGTACTAGCTGATCCTACTTTTAATAAACCTGGTAAGGTAGATATAGGCCAAAATACACAATTTGGTTGGATCGTCTCGGGATGCACCAAATCAAAAAATAAAAAATCTGTAGTGGCAACAACAATAGATGTCACAGGTATGCAACAGCGTTGGGAGAACAAAGGTAAACGTGAAAATAAATACAATACAATTCAAAACAAACTCAACAACAAAATTCAAGAAATAAGTCAGCATTTGACTCCTCCAGCAGGACCTCACCTTGAAGGTAAGATAAAACCTGAGGTAAAAGAAACAATTTCTCAAAGTAATAAAGAAATAAATTTATGCCCCCTGGCAGGACCTCACTTTGGAGGTACAGTGAAAACTGTGGAATAAGAGGTATATATTCCAGTACAAAATAAGAATATTAAAATGGCAATGGTTGAATTAAATAATGAAAAAAATAATGTCAAAATAGAATCCGGTAATAAATTGTCCGAATCTGCATTACAAAAAAGGCAGACAAGGCAAAATAGTTATAAAAGAACAACATCTAAGAATAAACAGAACAAGAACTTAAATTTTAGCTATCAACGATATTTAAAAAAAATGGAGCAAAGATCAGATTGGAACAAGTCGAAAAGTAAAAGTAGTTATTTTTTAAATTTTACACCATATAAAAAGGCTAGAAGTCAACATAGTAATGCACATCAGCAGTGGGTAGATATCCCGAAACAAAAATTGTTAAGCATTGGGCGATATTAGTAATATGCCAAATATAAAATAATATGAAATCCAGTAGAAGCCCATTTGGTAAACCATACAGCAGAGTTGGTAAGAATAGGAAATCAGTTACAATCCGTAAAGGAACATCAGATTAACTAGGTTTTGATCGTCCATCATGTAACTTTTCATGCTTCTTTAACAATAGTTATCTTACTAATGATAATATTAATAAAAATTTGTATAAGACAATTAACTATAAAAATAAATTCCAACACGTCGCATTTGGCGGCCCTTGACAGAATGTTTAAGAATAAACATCGTGTTCATCTGACCCGGCTCCACCAAATCAGATACATTAAAGAAAATGTAATACAAATGTACTTGTGTCACAAACAACTAACATAGCATATGACTAGAATTACAATCAGCCACACGCGTTGTGCTAAAAAACACTTGTAATTGTAAACTAACCCAAAACGATCACAACGGCAGGGTGTCAAGTGGCCGACGCCGTGCCCAAAGTAATAATAATTTTTCAACCCCCGAATACGTGGGTGTGACTCGCACTAGAATAAGATCTCCTAAGAACAATTGTGACCTCCTAGAGCCTAAGATTCCCTATATAAACTCCGTACTTTAGCAAATAAAATCAGTTCATATTTTGAATTCAACGAATCAAGATCGGGTTATTATTTCCTTCGCCCTGGAAGCCCTATTCACTAACTAACACAATTGCTACTCCAAGGACTTTTGGATTCTTAAATTATGCCTAAGGCTAACACAGTCCTACATTTTAATTTCAATATTTTTAGGTGTGATCGCTGTAGATTCCGCCGTGATAACGATACCTGTATCAAGTAATATCGAATTTATATTAGTCAAAGTATCTTTTATTCGTTTTTCCATTTGTTACCTGTTCTTACATTCAGCCTCAATCGGAATGGCCTTATATATACTTGAATTCAAAACTGAAGAATCTTAAGTCTAGGTATTACAAAAAGTATGAAATCACGGGTCTATCATCGGATCTATCTCGTTACTTGGTTGATAAATCGAATTTTATTGTTTCTAATTCTGAATGCTATAATAATTACTTACAACGTTTCAAGTTGCATTTTCCGAAAAACCCAAGGAGTTTTATAGTTTCGTTAACTCAAAGCGAAATTCTACCGCCCTTCCATCAATTGCAGTATAACTCTAGTCAGATATATCCATATCCTATAACGAAATCCAACTGCATTCTTAATCCCATTATAACGGAAAGTTCGGTTTCTAAGGAACTAATGATGGTTAAGCCGGTATACTCACCGGGCCCAGATGGTATTCCCGCTTGTGTCCTGAGGTGCTGTGCGTGGCATTGTGTTCAGCTTTACCGAAGCTTTTTGAGTTGACCGTTACACACAACTAACCATTTAGAGTTTACATCCTTTGTAGTCCAAGGTTTTAATAAACAAAGGCAAACTTATGTCATATATACGGAATTCATTAAGGTTTTCGATTCGGGGAAATGCCTTACTATTGATTGTCTTTTCGGATGCTCTGCTTGCTTAGATTTCATAATATCTAAGCAATAGGAGGCAGAGGGTTCTTTCCTCTCTATCTAAGTTCATTTGTATTTGCGCTGTTCGAAGAAGTTAAAGGATCCATATACTACCAAAATACTTTTAACTTAATTAGTCCGCCCCATATTGGAGTATGGACTTCGTGTTTGGATTCCAAAATATATTTCGTGATTCGCGCTTGGATCCAAATGTACAACTTCCATTTTATTCTAGTCGACTTCAGTTAATTAACCTACCTTCTTTAACTAATCGGAGAATCATACTTGGGGTAACTCTTCTTTATAAACTTCTGAATGGTGAGATTGACTCTTCCGATCTGTTGATCCAAATTAATATTTCTGTTCCATCTAGAAGGACCCGCAATTACACACCGCTTATACTTCCTATCTGCACAACTAACTTTGCTATGCATGAACCTTTTAGTATACTATGTAGGGACTACAACAGACTTTGCCACGTTATCGGTTAGGAAACATCGCTTCCGCTTATAAAAACTGCGCTTTTGTCATTCATCGCTCGTAATTAATTGTAGTCATCTTTACTTTAACCGTTCCTGTTTTCTATATAGATTTAAATATCTTGTCTTTCCAAAAGGGGAAAAAAGAGATATTGTTTGTTCGAGTTAAAAGCGGGGACTTTATTCGTTGAACGAAAACTTAAAACTGAAGTACAAAAATGTCTTATCGTAATATTTATAGGTTAAATTTGTGAGCCCTTTAATGGCGTGATCGATATTGATGCGATTTGATTGGCCCGAATTTTAATGTTGAATTAGCGTTTGATTTTTTGGCGACAATTGTGGTTGGTAGTTATTGGGTGTTGACGTTAGATATATGACTTCCCCATCCTAAAAAAAATAGCCTGTCCTCAGGCGGATACATTTCAATATAGCAAGGGGTGTTTCTCAGCTGTAAAGATTGGAGTATCAATTTTGTTTATAATTTGGGACTCAATTTTTTCAACAATTGGGGTTTCGATTTATTCTGTAAGGGCACGATTGTTATTTGATCGAAAATGCTTAATTAATAATTCTTGTGGCATTGCCTTAAACTTATAGATTAAGTATGTAACCAAACTTAATATAGTAAGTATAAAAGTGGTTAATGTAATAGTTTGGAATACAGTATAATATTTGCTGTGTTCGTTAATTATCTCTTTTGTTTGGATAAAGGAAATAGGTTCTAGCCTGGTTATATTGTTTGTTACATAAATGCTTTGGCTGTAATCAAGCAATGAATTTATTAATAATTATATTAATTTATTTAAGATCTAACTTAGTAATATAAAATTATAAGCTAGCTTATTACGTGGCTATGGCAGCAAAGGCCTTCAGCTCTAGATTTGTGTGTGTTTATGTATAAGTTCTCTTAATAGTACTAACTGTTGTATTTACATATATACAATTTATTTAGATTAAATTGGAAGTACTTAAATGTAGTGATATAAATTTGTTGTTTTTAAGTATTTTAGAATGTTTGATTTGTTTGAGGGTGTGGGTTGTGCTAAGCATTGGAGAGGGTTGGTGTTTTTAAATATTGCTTGTCTTTGAGGATTTTGGGTATTGCATTTGCTGAGAATGTGTTCGATTGATATGGTGTCGTTGCAAAAGGGGCATGTGGGGGAAGATCGAGCGATGTAGTGTATGTGGATTATTTTGGAGTGTCCGAGTCTAAGTCTGGTTATTATTATTTGGTCTCTTCTCGAGAGCGATAATGAGTTTCTTTTAAAAATGTGGTAGTTGTTTAGTTTATGTTGTGTAGTATATTCATACAAATAATCATTCAATGCAATGAGCTCAACTTGTAACACTTTGTTGCAAGTATAAACAATTAAACATATACGCATTAAAATATAATTGTGCACTTGAATATGTTTATATGTATACATTGATGTATGCACATAAACATATTCACATAAATATGCAATTAAGCATGAACATATATGTATGTGCATTTGTATATGCACATACATATATTCACAAAAGCACTGTATGCACAAGCGTAATATGAGCTAGAGCCAGGCCAGCGTGTGACCGCTGACCAAGCACTTTGATGCATGCGCTCCAATAATATGTATGTATGTACTGACACTCTCCCTCTCTTTTGTAGCTGTCGCATAAGTCGCAGCATAAGAAAACTGAGCTTAAGCAAAAGAATAATTGGGAATAAAGAATCAATCTAAAAACTACAATCAACTGACACTGACGTGTCCGCCTTCAATATTTCAAATCTAATGGAACCCGGTCCTTGCCACCTTTCACATGGCGACCGTGACAGGACTCTAAAGGACGTACAAGGACCTTCAAGGACTCTACAAGGACTCTGCAAGAAGAAACGTCTTCAACTTTAGTTGTGCACAAGAAGACCAAAGGAGGAGGCCAAATACGCAAGCTACTCCAGCAGAAGAGGCTGGAAGTGGACTTACTGGCCACTCTGAAGACGGAGGAAGACCGACAACGCTGCATAGAGCGTATTGACATCCTAAAAGCTGAACTTCGCCAAAGAGCGAAGAAACGCAAGGGGGCCGCAGAATTGCGCAAGCCTTAACTTGCCTTTAATTTAATGATTCCAATTATAAGCTTAATAGCAAGTTGAAGCACGAAAGTGCAACTTGCGAAATACTAACTTTCTGCTAGGCTATTACTAACAATGTGGTTTTTTTTTTAAAACATTAAAACAAATGAAATGTATACCTGAATTGTGAGCCAACCACATTCTCTATAATTTTTCCACGTCTCTTGCTCGCTGTGCAAGACACAGTTGAGATACATTTTATTTCTCTCTTATCACGAGTAATTAAACTAAAAAAAAAAAAAAAAATGCATGAATTCATAACAATTTAACTTTAATATTTCAAATAGAAATCAGTTTCAAGCAAATATGTACCGGTCAAAACATATTTATGAAAAAAAAAATTAAAGTAATTGCTAAACAAAAGCTTTTAACCTGTCTTTATGAACATTATTTCATACTTTTGTATACTTGTAATAAATAAAAACAAAAATCCCATACGTATGTTCGATAATAGCATAAGTAAATTTGATGATATATCCGTTATACCCACAATGTGATTAATCGAAACAAAATCAGTGGACTCCACTGCAAATGTCATAAATAAAATTGAATCATCAAATACTGATATGAGATTAACGAACATACTACTATTAATAATTGTCATAATATTGTGCGCATATGTATTATATAAGGCTTACCTATTACACAATAAATGTGTAACAAAAAGAGCTCTAAGCCAAGCTAATGATCTAGATAAGATCTAAAAATACATATGCACACAAGCAATGATAAATCAAAACCTTTTTAACAAAAGATAAAATATATATATATATATATAAATAAATACATCTAAATACATCCATAATCAGTTAAATAGGCTTAGGTAGTTAGTGTAGAATATGGATAAAGCAGAAACAAAAAAGCTCCAAAAGTATTCACCTTTCCTTGATTTCCTGATACAATCAGGTGAAACAAATCATAATCAAACATTTGTCTAAACGACAAATTTCTTTTTTTTTTAGTAAAATGGGTTTTCAAGAATCCAAAATAGAAATAGAAATTAATTTTAGAAATTAATCTTAACAAACTATGGTTACTTGGGATGATATAATAGAAGAAGCTAGAATACACGCACAAGAATTAACTAAATCTTGTAAGTGCCTCTCGCAGAATAGAGAAACATCACAAGACACAGTAACCAAACACCCGAAGATAATAACCGAGAATCTTCAAGCTATTAGAGCAGTATTAACTGAACACTATAGCAAACTAAAGACATGGCAAAAAAAGAGCCGCAAATGCGTTCTACAGTGATTGCAAACAAAAAGCAATAACTGTGCTAAACAGACACAATATTGAATTTAAACAAACATCTGATTTGGAAACGTCAATAGTACTGGAAGAAAAAACGCAACTAATTGCTGATGAAATAAGTCAAGAAGAACCATCAGTGATAAGTCTTAACAAACCAACAATTCCCAAAGAGAACAACAAAATGGCACAAACGAGGGTAAAATTCATAAATACAGCCACCAAGCTGATACCATACTTCGATGGTGATATTAAAAGTCTACCGGGTTCTTGACACCATAAAAGAACCGCACGAAGCAGTAGCCATCGAAATCATAAAATCAAAATTAAAAGGTGATGCAGGTAATACCCTAAGCTCTGAAAGAACGATTTATGAAGTAATACGAAAACTATCAACAATCTTCAAGGGTGAATCAGTGGATCTTTTAACGGCAAAAATTAAAAATCTGCAGAGAAACCCCAATAACTGTGTTTCATACACAAAATAGATTACAGAGTTGACCGACGCCCTTAAAGGCGCATATATTTCGGATGGTCTTCCAATTGAGCAAGCAATAAAATACGCTACCAAAGTGGCAGTAAATGCCATGGTAAGTCATACCAAAAGTCAAAGAGTCCAGATATTAATGGAATCAGGAAACTTTGATTCAGCATCACTAGATTTACCACTCTTTCAGTAGAGTCGGGATCCACAGATAGCTTCCAAAATAATGCCATCTATTATGCCCAAAGAAACCGTGGTAATTATAATAACAAATATAATTATCGCGGTAGAGGCAATGGTCGTGGTTATTATAATAACTATAACAACAATAACGGCCAAAATTCCCAGCAAACCAGGAATAATAATAACAGAGGAAACAACAGAGGTTATAACAAGAATAATAGAGGTAACCAAGCAAATAACCAACAGAATGGTTATAACAATACCAATGTCCGAGTAGCACAAGATACTACTACGGGAAACTTCTAGACACCTCCAGATACTCAGCGCTAAATAAAAAAATATATACGGTTAACTTGAGTCTCAATAATTTCGTACTATTCAAAAATGTTTCAACAAATAAAAATTTAACATTTCTGATTGATACAGGTGCAGATATTTCAATTATAGAAGAAAATACTGATGTCTTTCACGACATCCATACAAATAAAATTATAGATATTCGAGGCATAGGAGAAGGGATAATAAAATCCAAAGGACTCAATTGAGCTAAAGAAAAGATTTAATTGCCAATTAGATTACAATAGTTCCGAGAATTAGACCACCAAATCTAACGTATCCTATCTATGTTCCAATAACATTTAGTTCTGGTACTAACTCAACACTTCTACCAGCAAGATCTCAAGTGATACGCAAAATAGAGTTGTCTTCAGCAGAAGAAACCATTTTAATTCCCAATCAGGAAATTAAACCGGGTGTTTATGTCGCAAACACGATTGCAACAGCCCCCAATGCTTTTGTCCGATTCTTAAATACCACATATACATGCCAAATAGTAGGCATTAATAACATAAAATGTGAATCACTTTCGAACTACGATGTAGTCCAAAACCTAGAAGACAATAGAAAAGAGTCTGTAATTAGTATATTAAAGAAAAATTTTCCAATTCAGTTTAAAAAGCAACTTGAAGAAATATGCACCGAGTATAGTGATGTATTCGGACTTGAGACCGAACCAATCACAACAAACAATTTTTATAAGCAAAAATTGAGACTTAATGATGATGAGCCAGTATATGTAAAAAATGATCGATGTCCGCATAGCCAAGCAGAAGAAATCCAACGTCAAGTTGGAAAGTTAATTGAACAAAATATTGTTAAACCATCTGTATCACCATATAATAGCCCACTTTTATTAGTCCCGAAGATAGCTTTTCCGGGCTCTAAAGAGAAAAAATGGCGGTTAGTGATTGACTATCGCCAAATAAATAAGAAATTGATGTCAGATAAATTCCCACTCCCCAGAATTGATGATATTCTTGATCAATTGGGTCGAGCTAAATATTTTTCATGCCTTGACTTAATGTCAGGTTTCCATCAAATTGAACTTGAGGAAAACTCAAGAAATATTACGTCCTTTTCAACAAGCAATGGTTCATATCGCTTCACGCGATTACCATTTGGGTTAAAAATAGCGCCTAATTCGTTTCAGAGAATGATGACAATAGCATTCTCAGGCCTTGAGCCTTCGCAAGCTTTCCTTTATTTGGACGATTTAATCGTTATTGGTTGTTCTGAACAACATATGATTAAAAATTTAACACATGTTTTCAAACTCTGTAGAAAAAATAATTTCAAATTACATCATGCACAGATAAAGGAATCTTACCAGATGACAAAAAATTTGCCGTCATCAATAATTACCCAGTCCCTACGGACGCAGACAGCGCTAGAAGATTCATTGCATTTTGCAATTACTATAGACGTTTTATAAAAAACTTCGCCGAATATTCACGGCACATAACGAGATTATGTAAAAAAAACGTCCCATTCGAATGAACAACAGAGTGTGAAAAAGCATTCCAATATCTAAAAAAGAAACTTGTTGAACCAAATTTATTACAGTACCCAGATTTTAGCAAAGAATTTTGCATAATCACGGATGCAAGCAAACACGCGTGTGGAGCAGTTTTAACTCAAAACTATGATGGACTCCAACTCCCAGTTGCATATGCATCACGAGAATTCACTAAAGGTGAAAGCAATAAGAGTACTACAGAACAAGAATTAGCAGCAATACATTGAGCAATAACACATTTTCGACCATATATTTATGGCAAACACTTTACAGTTAAAACTGATCACAGACCTTTAACATATTTATTTTCTATGGTTAATCCTAGTTCTAAATTAACACGCATGCGACTCGAATTAGAAGAGTATGATTTTACGGTAGAGTATCTGAGAGGTAAAGATAACTTTGTGGCAGACGCCCTATCAAGGATAACAATATCCGATCTAATTGACATGAACAAAAAAGTCCTGAAAGTCACTACCAGGTACCAAAGTAGACAAAACAATTTCTGCGCAGAAAATAAACAAGAACTATTGCCAAGGCAAAATCTTGAAAAAGCTTTTAAGCCCAACGTATATGACGTTATTGTAAATGACGAAGTACGAAAAGTAGTGACCTTGCGAATAACTGATTCCTCGACCACATTCAAACATGGCAAGAAAGTTATAGCAAGATTTGACATTTGCGATATGTATACCAATGGAATTCTCGACTTAGGTCAGTTTTTTCAAAGGCTCGAAAAAGAAGCCGAAGTATTTCAATAGAATCTTTCAAAAATAAGGGCAATCAAATTTTACAATTTTTAAGAGTAGCTCTACTCAAGCCGGTGACCCTCATCCAAAACGATAAAGAAAAAGAAGCTATATTGTCTACATTCCATGAAGATCCAATTCAAGGAGGTCATACAGGCATAAATAAAACAGTTGCAAAAATAAAGAGACGATATTGTTGGAAAAACATGACTAAATATGTAAAAAAGTACATTAATAAATGTCCAAAATGCCTGACGTCGAAAACCACGAAACATACACGATCACCTATGATTATAACCGAAACTCCACAATATGCTTTTGACAGAGTGATAGTGGACACAATTGGTCCACTACCACGTTCGGAAAATGGGAATGAATACGCAATCACATTAATATGTGACCTGACAAAGTATTTAGTAGCAATTCCTGTTGCAAACAAAAGTGCAACAACTGTGGCAAAAGCCATAGTCGAATCTTTTATTCTGAAGTACGGTCCAATGAAAAGGTTCATTACCGACATGGGAACAGAATATGAAAATTCCATTATAAATGACTTGTGCAAGTATTTAAAAATAGACAACATAAGGTCTACAGCACACCACCACCAGACATTAGGTACCTTTGAAAGAAGTCATAGGACGTTCAATGAGTACATTCGTTCATATATTTCAGTAGATAAAACTGATTGGGACATATGGTTGCAGTATTTCGTGTATTGTTTTAACACAACATCATCAGTAACACATAATTATTGTCCATATGAACTAGTATTTGGTAGACAAAGTAACCTACCAATACAATTTAATAGCGTTAATACTATAAAATCTATAGTATAGATCCAATATATAATATAGAAGACTATTCTAAAGAAGTTAAGTTTAGATTAGAATACGCGTGAAAGAGAGCTCGAATTCTTTTAGAAAAAAATAAAATTAAGCAAAAAGAAATAAATGACAGCAAAGTATTAGATTTTAAAATAGAAATAGGACACCAAGTTTATCTGAAGAATGAAACAGGTCATAAATTAGAATCTTCTTATATAGGACCGTTTGAGGTCATTAGTATAGAGAAAAATAATAATGTAGTTATAAAGAATAGGAAAAATAGAGAACAAAAAGTTCATAGGGATAGACTAAAAAGGATTAACAAATAAAACACAAAAAAAATATATATAACAAAACAAAAAAAAAAACATAAAAAAAAAATTTTAATAAAAATTTATATATATATATAGATATCTTTCAAAAAAAAAAAAATTAAATAAATATATAATATCAAAAGGTAAAAATAAAAAAAAAAAATATATATGTATATAAAAATTTTTTTGGATTCATCTATTATTGAAAATATATTCATATGATTTCGAAAAGAAAGAGAGAAAGAAAATTTGTCTAAGCAGACACAAACTAAAACCAAACAAAAAAAATTTTTTTTTTTCCCCCTAATATACACATTTACCTTACCCTTATTTTACCTTTACTTAATTATCTAATGATTATTAATAACTCCATAATATTACGTTATTCTCTAAAAAGGGGAGGTGTAGTATATTCATACAAATAATCATTCAATGCAATGAGCTCAACTTGTAACACTTTGTTGCAAGTATAAACAATTAAGCATATACGCATTAAAATATAATTGTGCACTTGAATATGTTTATATGTATACATTGATGTATGCACATAAACATATTCACATAAATATGCAATTAAGCATGAACATATATGTATGTGCATTTGTATATGGTGTTAATTTGAATGAATTCGGTTCGGTATGTTTGTGGGAATGTGTTTTTTTTATTAAAGTTTCCCAGTGTCGTGTCTGTGATTCTTCGGGCTACATTCCACGGAGTGGGCTGAAAGGGTAGGTTGTGGTTTGTAGTCTAGGGGTATGTTTTTAGTATTTTGTGTAGTGGGGAATTTTTTGCCGTGATCAGGGCTTTTACAAGGGTGGCTGTTAGTAGATCGCGTCTGTCTTGTAGTGTAGAGACTCTTGCTTCGTATAGAATGTTTTGTGAGGGTGTGGTTTTGAATGCCCCGAGGCCTGTAATCTTTGATTTTATAGGTCGCAAATTTGTTATTGGGCAGTGCCCATAGATGGGAAGGCCGTAGTCTGCTTTGGAGTTGATTATTGCTTTAGCGACGTTTATTAGTGTGGATGTGTTACGGTTAAATTTTCGACATGCGAGACATTTTATTAAATTATTATCTGTGTTTGCTGTTAAAATGAAGTCCTAGTATTTTTAGTCATACAACATTCTTTATTTGTATACCTCCTGTTTCTAATGTGCATATGCAGTTGTGTTTTCTGCACTTAGGCTGATATTTGGGTGTAGGGTGAGCTGTACAGCAAGCTTGTTGTAGGCTGTGAGTTTTGAAAATCGTTCCCAGTTTGCTTTGTGGGTGATAAAAATGGGTTTGGAGTATAGGTGTTGTGCGTTTGTTGGATTGGAGTTGAAGAGATTGATTATGAAGTGATTAGGGAAGTGGTCGCTACCAAAGAGATCATTTTCTGTGTACCATGTGCTGTCGAGTTGTAAAATTTGGCTACTAAAGGTTGTCGATGTTTGTTAGTGTATTGTGTGTGCTGAGGTGTGTTGGCGAACCGTCATTTAGTAGGATGTAATTTGATTGTGTTATGAATTTTTTAAGTATTTTTCCTCTCAGATTGTTGGTGTTTGAGCCCCAGGTTGTATGCTAACCATTAAAGTCGCCAGTGATTAGCAAGGGTATGTTTGAGGTTTCTAGTACATTTTGGAGATTATTCAAAAAAAATCTCTTGTTTGATGGCATGTAGGCAGAAATTAGTCTAAATTTTAGGTTTGACATGAATTCTACGCATACTGCGTAGAAATTATCGTTCAAAGTTATTTCTCGAATTTGTAGAGAGTTGTGTATCAAGAAAGCTACACCCCCATTGGAGGTTGAGCTGTTTTTTGTTATTAAGGTGTAGTTGTTTGGTATAGGGATGCAGTTGGAGTGTATTTTATGTGTTTCTTGTAGTTCGCTGTAATTATTTGTGTATCCGTTTATGTTCCATTGAATGATCTTAATGGTCATTTGGATTTATTTAAATTTAAGGAGAGATATGTAAGGGTATTGTGAGTCTACCATTGTTATTCTAAATGTTAAAAACTGTCGCTGTCGCCGTTGTCTTTATATTTTGCTTTTATTGAGGTTTTTGTATTTGGTAGGTTGTGTTTTGTGGGTTTAAGATTTGTTGAAAGGGTGCCGTTTTTTCCTTTAGGAAATATTCTTAATATTAAGTCGTCAGTTTTCCTGCTTACTGAATTTTGTGACTTAGCGAGGAAGTCTACGTCCATTTTCATGTCTTCTTTGTGGTGGTGTTGGTGCGATGAACTTGTGTGTTCTGATAATAGGTCGTCGTAAGATGTTGGTAGAGACGAGGTGTTCGTTCGCTGGGTAGATGATGGTTATGTGGTATAAGTCGGTATCGATGTTGTTGTAGCTGTGTTTGTTTTTGATGTTGATGGGTGAGTGTCATGATTTGTTGTAGCTTTGGTTAATGTTGATGCGTAACTGTTGCGTACTTGCGGGTTGTGACGATAGAAGGCTGTTTTGTGGTCCACTTTCTCTGTAATTTTGATTGTTCTTGTTGTTTTATGAATGTTGGGCATTTGCGGTCCAGTGGGCTGTGTTTAGGGTCAAATTCGGAGTTATCAGTTATTAAATCATATCCAATTTTAATAGATTCTGGAAGGTTGTGTGTGGCGAATGTAATAATTATAAGTCCCGTTTCTGCCAAGCCTTGCTCTTGCTTCTTTAATATTTTTCGCACTTCTCTATGTTTCGTTTTTGTAGATTACTCCTTTTGAAAAATTTAGTGTCTTGTGTTCGGTGGCTTCTACTTCAATATCGCCAATATTTTTGATTTTTAATAATTTCATTGTTTGAAAAGCATTTTTTGTTTTGATTAATAAGGTGCCGGCGCGAGTTTTTTTGCAAGTGTCAACTTCTCCACATGTATAGTCTATTGTTTTTATACCCTTGCAGAGGGTATTATAAAATTGGTCAGATGTTTGTAACGCACAGAAGGAGACGTTTCCGACCCTATAAAGTATATATATTCTTGATCAGCCTGAGAAGCTGATTTGTTATAGCCATGTCCGTCTGTGCGTATGCGTTTTAGTCAGCCATCTTAAGAGCTATTGGGATGAAATTTTTTTGGGTGCTTTTTATTACCTGGGAAAGATAAAGTATGAAAATTGGCAGAATCGGACCACTATATCATATAGCTCTGGAGGAAACATTTTTGCAAAAATTGCAAAAATTGGAGTATCGCCATACTACCAATAAGATAGTATTATATATAAAATCTCAGATCCCAAAATTTGAATCTGATCGGATAAATAGAACACAAGTTACTGCCGATATAAATCGGTTCGGATTGCTGCCTACTACGTCATCATCAAATTAACAGAGCACACGCATGCACACATACAGACGCAACGCTACATAAACTATATGTGTATGCGTGCGAGTCGCGGCATGCGTGTAAAAGGGGATGGGGAAGAAGAAGAAGAAATTGAAATGATATTTGAAAGGTTCTGTGCATTAATGAATTGAGATACAGAAAAAGAGTTTGGAACATGTAAAAATATTATGGCCATGGACTGCAAGGGTATATAAACTTCGGCACAGCCGATGTTAGATTCTTTGATATTTTCTATTGTTTTTCCATTTTTTATAGGTAGTGCAATAATTTTTTTACATTGTTCTCTTATTACCCTACGAATACTAACAATATAAAGAAGGGCTGAATAGGGCTTCCAGGGCGAAAGAAAGAATAACCCGATCTTCATTTGTTGAATTCAAAATATGAACTGATTTTATTTACAAAAGTACGGAGTTTATATAGGGAATCTTAGGCTCTAGGAGGTCACAATTGTTCTTAGGAGACCTTATTCTATTGCGAGTCACACCCACGTATTCGGGGGTTGAAAAATTATTATTACTTTGGGCACGGCGTCGGCCACTTGACACCCTGCCGTTGTGATCGTTTTGGGTTAGTTTACAATTACAAGTGTTTTTTCCCACAACGCGTGTGGTTGATTGTAATTCTAGTCATATGCTAACATATTAGTTGTTTGTGACACAAGTACATTTGTATTACATTTTCTTTAATGCATCTGATTTGGTGGAGCTGCGTCAGATGAACACGATGTTTATTCTTAAACATTCTGCCAAGGGCCGCCAAATGCGACGTGTTGGAATTTATTTTTATAGTTAATTGTCTTATACAAATTTTTATTAATATTATCATTAGTAAGATAACTATTGTTACAGAAGCATGAAAAGTTACATGATGGACACTCAAACCTAGTTAATCTGATGTTCCTTTACCGATTGTAACTGTATGGTTTACCAAATGGGCTTCTATTTTATCTTTGGCATATTACTAATATCGCCCAATGCTTAACAATTTTTGTTTCGGGATATCTACCCACTGCTGATATGCATTACTATGTTGACTTCTAGCCTTTTTATATGGTGGAAAATTTAAAAAATAACTACTTTTACTTTTCGACTTGTTCCAATTTGATCTTTGCTCCACTTTTTTTTTTTAAATATCGCTGATAGCCAAATGAGGTCCTGCCGGGGGGCATAACTTTATTTCTTTATTACTTTGAAGAATTGATTATTTTACCTCAGCTTTTATCTTACCTCCAAGGTGAGGTCCTGCTGGAGGAGTCAAATGCTGACTTATTTCTTGAATTTTGTTGTTGAGTTTGTTTCGAATTGTATTGGATTTATTTTCACGTTTACCTTTGTTCTTCTCCCAACGCTGTTGCATTCCTGTGACATCTATTGCTGTTGCCACAACCGACTTATTACTTTTCGATTTGGTGCATCCCGAGACGATCCAACCAAATTGAGTTTTTTGGCCTAGTAGGCCATCAATCTTTGTAACTCCCCCTTTTAAGATTTGGGTATATACGTTTACCCCCATTATTATATCAACCTTACCAGGTTTATTAAAGGTAGGATCAGCTAGTACGTAGGATTGCCATTTTGACATATTCACGTCTACCATTTTTAATAGAAGAGCTTTCATTAACTTTGGCAACACAATTGCCTCAACCTTAAGATGACTTATCCAAGGATTTCGCGTCTTCACATTTATTTTTAGCTTATATTTTGATTTTGTGGCATTTATTGAGGACACGCCTTTTATTTCTGTATGTTGTTTAATTTTAGGTAATTTTAATATTTGAGCTGCCTCTTCAGACAAAATGGTGCTCTGTGAACCATTATCAATAAGGGCTCTTAGAGTCTTATATCCTCCATTTACATTTTTTACTTGTATTAGGGCTGTGGCCAACAGTGTGGGTTGAGCCGATATACAAGTATTAACTCTCTCCAGTATTTCTTCAAGATGGAATAGAGTATGGTGTCCTTTACTGCACAATGAACAGACCATCTCATTAGTGCATTCTTTATTGCTTGAATGGTTAAAGCATCGTGTACACAGCTGCACTTTTTTGGCCGTTTCATACCTTTCCAT
Organism: Drosophila insularis; assembly: GCA_018903935.1. Taxonomy (NCBI): domain Eukaryota; kingdom Metazoa; phylum Arthropoda; class Insecta; order Diptera; family Drosophilidae; genus Drosophila; species Drosophila insularis. The sequence goes on from JAEIFP010000924.1 coordinate 199,280, forward strand.
AGGTGTCAAACCTTTAAATTTAGAGCACTTATAAGCTTTATGCCCGCCAACTTTGCAAATCGGACAGTTATTTTCAAAAACCCCATATGAAACCACTTTTTGTGGGTCTTTCTCTTCTTTCCTCATGGCACTTAGCGAACAATATCTTTGCTCCAAGTAGTCCATGACATCAGAAAGCATTTGTATCTGCCTTGTTTTCCTAATCTGACTCTCATTCAATTGTAGAGCCTCCCTGTCAAATTTCCTAAGTACGAGTTGTGCAAATATTACGTCAACTTCATCGGACAAATTTGCTTTAATTTTAATTAAGTGCACTGACTCATTAATTATGTCAATCACTCCTTGTACACTCTTTGCGGATTTTAAATAATTGAATTTAAGAGTAAGATTTAGATCCTGTCAAATTTTTCAATTTTCAATTAATTCTGCAAATACCTGAATTTTTGGCAACACCGGTAATTCGCTTCTCACGGTTACATTCTCAACTTTCAAATCTTTCTGATCGTTTATTTGCTCTTATAATGCTACCAAGGTATTCTGAAGGTCGAACTCCAATTCTTCTATGACCTCTTTAAACGTTTCATTACATCTGTATAGCTTATCTGTATAAGCTTGGCACTCCTGTACCTTCCTAAACAAGAATTTTATTTTCTTAATATACATTTCGCCTGTTCTATTGTCTATCGTACGTAAATCTTTGCTCACCATGTCCAAATAGTGCTGGAGCTGACGGACCTTTTCTTCAAATTTTTCCTGGCTAACCTTAGCGTTCTCATTACTGGAGGTCGCATTCATGCGCGACTTTCCTTTGCTATCATCACCCATTTCTGACATATTCGCTTCTGCTTCAACTAACACAGACTTACTAATGCCTGGTCTTTCATGAATTTTATCTTTGAAATACTGATGATCGTTCCCCTATTGTAGCAATTTGTTATGATTAGGTATCCATTGATTCCTTATCTCTTTTACTTCCTCGATCACCTTGCTAGTTAAGTTTCTAGTTTCTAAAGCTTCTAACTGCTTTAACCTTGTATGCAACTCTAATTGCTTCCCTAACAATTTTTCAGCCTTATTAGAAAACATTTTTTCTTATGCGTATATTAGGATACCGAAATAAAAATAGGTTGATGTAATTATAACTATTTTAATTTATATCTTATCTGATGATCCTGTTCGCTGCTGCTTGTCCGCCAATGGGTAGAGTTTTTTTTTCTCAGCTGCTGTTGTCCAGGGCCTATGGGCTCAGGCGGTACCGGTGCCGGTCATCGCACCAGATTTCCTTATATTGGCAGTGTACGTTCTCCAGCGACCCAGGGCACTCTTTGGGGCACTCTATCAATCTCCTTGGCAGGACTTCGCTTACGTCTTGCGGGCGCCTGCCACCGTCCTTCTCTCGTCTCTGCAACTCTAAGTAGTTGCCTTGCTGCGGATCTGCTGCTTCTTTGTTGCCTACTTGCAACTCAATGTGTATATATACAGAAAAATTTTTTTTAACTTTCGATATTAGGGCTTCGAATACGCCACGCACAACTACAATCCCGTCGCCGAAATTACTACAGTTCGGCTACTACACTAGCCAAACTGCCATTAAATTCGGACGTACGCACTTTTTATTTATTAAGCAATATTTTGCTTTTATATTATACTCTGTCTCTTACCACTGGTGGGGAAAAACAAGAGTTATTTTATTTTGCTACCTTTAGCTGATCTTATCATTCACACTTGCATAAGAATCCAGTCTTTAAGGAGCTGATTCAATCTCTGAGTCTCTTACCACTGGTGGGCACGGCGTCGGCCACTTGAAATCCTGCCGTTGTGATCGTTTTGGGTTAGTTTACAATTACAAGTGTTTTTTCCCACAACGCGTGTGGCTGATTGTAATTCTAGTCATATCTATGTTAGTTATTTGTGACACAAGTACATTTGTATTACATTTTCTTTAATGCATCTGATTTGGTGGAGCCGCTTCAGATGAACACGATGTTTATTCTTAAACAAGCAACAAACAATGCTTACTTCGGCAAATTCTATTAGCTCTTCATTATTTACAAACGTTAGGCTTTCTTCAGCAATTGATTCAATAATATTTATTTCTGCTGGTGATAGAATTCAAGAGTTTATGGTATTGGCCTTGGCCCAATCTATTGCATAAATGACATTAGTAATTTCTTCTCTTAATAAACTTAATTTGTATTTTGACATTTCTATTTCTTTTGCTTTATCTTCTGTTTCGGGTTTGTTTTTAAGTAACAAAGAGTTAGTTATTCTGACCAAATCGTTTATCTTATTTTCTACTAGGTTATTTATTATTACTTGTTTGTTATTATTCTTTAGCTGTTCATTGATTTTATCGATTACAATCTTGTGATCTTGGTGATCTGGGGTACCCGCGAGCCACTTCCACGCTGTTCCAAGTATGTCGAGAGAGCGTTTGGCTCTGAAGCTCATTGGCTTTAGTCGTTCAATTTCATTCTCGATTCGAGTTATTTCGTAAATTAAAAAAGGGTAGTACGGATTTGTTTTCGTTTTATTTTGTACAACCTCCTTCAATACCGACAATGCCTGTTGATACTTTTCTATTTCTACTACGTGGATAATCTTAAAGTCGTGTGTCCGTGAAATCTTCCTTGAAATTTTTTCCCTTTCGAGTACTAATTTTCTGGTGAGTGTGCTAAGTGTACCGCAAAGAATGCTTCTATTGGTTTTCTATTAGTGGTGCTATGGATCGTTCTATTATACTCATCTACGGCTCTGAATATTAGGTCTTCGAATTCCAACTCAGGAAGCTCAACCTTTAAACATCTCATAATTTTTGTGAATGTAGAATGGAATCTTTCTACTTGGCCGTAGCTAGACGATGTATATGGTGGGGTTGTATGGACATTTATGCCTAGCTGATTATTCAAAAGAAATTTTATTGACGCGGAATTAGGGATTTTTCATTATCCATGACTACCGTTTTGGTCACACCGAAAGCTACAAATAACTCGCGAAGTGGTACCTTTAAATGTTCCGCTGCTTTTGAATTTACTAGTTTTATTTGCACAAACTTCGAGAACTTGTCTATTGCTGTTAAGATAATTTTATTCTGTGTTGAATACAAATCTATGTGTATGATTTCTCCTGGATAACTAGGAATGGGTTATGGTTGGATTTCTTGATTGGGTTGTCTTTGGTATTTTGAGAGTTTGCATGTTTGACAGGCTTTTACTACTCCTTCTACTTTCTTTTTCATACCGGGGAAAAAAAATTTCGATAAAATTAGCTTTTTGTTCTCCAATGCGTTTCTAACATGTTCTAACATGGCTCTAACATGTTCTTTGGCTACGATTTCTTGTTGCTGGCTATTGTCATGGACATCTGTAGTTTGAATCTGCGTGAATCTTGCTTTATAGTTCCTAAAATGTTCCGGATATATGGATTGCATTTTTCCCATAATACTTTCGGAAGTGAAAATACCATTAACCATTCTTGGATCCATTTTTATACGCTTGCAGAGGGTATTATAAAATTGGTCAGATGTTTGTAACGCACAGAAGGAGACGTTTCCGACCCTATAAAGTATATATATTCTTGATCAGCATGAGAAGCTGAGTTGATATAGCCATGTCCGTCTGTCCGTCCGTCTGTGCGTATGCGTTTTACTCAGCCATCTTAAGAGCTATCGGGATGAAATTTTTTTTGGGGGCTTTTTATTACCTGGGAAAAATAAAGTATGAAAATTGGCAGAATCGGACCACTATATCATATAGCTTTGGAGGAAACATTTTTGCGAAAATTGGAGTATCGCCATGAAATTTACCAATATGATAGTATTATATATAAAATCTCAGATCCCAAAATTTGAATCTGATCGGATAAATAGAACACAAGCCGATATAAATCGGTTCGGCTTGCTGCCTACTACGTCATCATCAAATCAATAGAGCACACGCATGCACACATACAGATGCAACGCTACATAAACTATATGTGTATGCGTGCGAGTCGCGGCATGCAAGTAAAAGGGGATGGGGAAGAAGAAGAAGAAATTGAAATGATATTTGAAAGGTTCTGTGCATTAATGAATTGAGATACAGAAAAAAAGTTTGGAACATGTAAAAATATTATGGCCATGGACTGCAAGGGTATATAAACTTCGGCACAGCCGATGTTAGCTTCTTTGATATTTGCTTTTAAAATTGTTACAAGATCGCTCTCTGCATAATTTCTCCTCACTACTGTATGTCTGTGGTATGTAGGGAACGGTAATTCGAATGTCGTCGTTTCGTTATCGCCAGTGAGAATTATTAATTGGTTTTTAAAGACGTTAATGGGAATGTCCATTGTTGGTATAAGTTCGTGACCTGAGCTTTTATCGCTATGTACTGTGGCTGCTGACGTACTGCTAGCATTTATGCTAGTAGGATTCCTAGAAAGTCCGTCTGCTACTACATTTGAGCTACCCGGTTTATACTTCAATTCGTAATTGTACTCCTCCAGGTAACATTTCCACTTTTTCAGCTTTGCATTGTTGTTTTTCGGACTAAGTGCATAGCTAAGCGGTTGATGATCAGTGTAAATGGTCACTTTTGACTTGCCATAAAGGTACATCCTCAATTTTTCCAAGGACCATACTATGGCTAACATTTCCCTCTCTTTTGTAGCATAATTTCCTTCTGTTTTAGATAACGCTCTAGATATAAATGTAATCGGTCTCCCGTTTTGTTCTAGTGACGCACCTATTGCTATATTCGAGGCATCTGTAGTCAGATGAAATTCTTGATTGAAATAGGGATATGCTAATACTAAGTCTTGTGAAATTAATGAATTTTTCACTTTCTCAAAAGAGTCATGTTCTTCTTTGCCAAATCGAATTTCGAAACATTCTTTTTAGTTCTGCCATGTTCGCAACGCAATAAAGCTGTAAGGGGTCTCGCTAATTTAGCAAAATCTTTAATGAATCTCCTATAATAGCTGGCTAAACCCAAGAAGGACCTTAGTTGTTTTAGGTTCTTTGGTGTGGGGAAGTTTTTGATAGCCTGCACTTTTTCTGGGTTGGTTTTAACACCTTCCCTTGATATTACTACGCCTAGGAAATCAAAACTATATTTGAGGAATTTACATTTGTCTACTTGTACTTTCATGTTTGCTTCTGACAAGGTAGACAATACCTCGGCCAAATGAATGAAACGAAAATATTCTTCCTCAGATTTGCTGAATATTATGATATAATCGATATAAACATAGCATATTTTTCCTATATGTTCTATTAATATGTCATCAAGGGCTCTTTGAAATATTGATGGGTATTTTTTCAAACCAAAGGGGAGTCTGGTAAATTCGTATTTTCCTCCGTTTACAGCGAATGCTGTTTTTTCAATATCAAATCGAGAACAGAGAAATATTTATTGTTGCCCAACTAAGCAATCATCTCTCCGATTTCTGGAATTGGATATTTTTTTTATCCGAAATGGTGACTGGATTTAATTTCCGATAGTCAATGACCATCCTAGGGTCGTGATGGTCGTATTATACCATCTTGTAGTAATTCTTGAATTTGTTCTTCAACTACTTCTCTTAAAGAAGCTGGATACGGGTAATGTTTTTTATAGACTGGAGTGTCTGACGTCGTTCGAATTTCTCCTTGGACGTTGGTAGCATAAGTCAACTTCATAGCTGGGCTAGCGAATAACGATTTGTATTCCTCTTGAAGTGCTTCTAGCTTTAGTTTTTGCTGACCCGAGAGTTGATCTGAATTGATCGTGTGGACTTGCTGAGTTTGCATTTGTCTCAGTTTAACAACATGAGAGTTGTTGACGTATAATAGATTTTTTCCCACATCTATAATGGCATTAAGTTCTTTTAATGTATCGTTGCCTAAGATTCCATGAAACGTAATTAGGATACGTCCACTTACAGTTCTCGCATAGAACTTGTGCTCGTTTGGTTTTAACTTTCTGGCTATTTCTGGTTGGATGTCCCGGACTACAAAGTACGGAAAAGAGGAACATTTCATCCTAAAAAATTGACAGTATCCTCAATTTGTGGGGGAGGATCTTGGACTATGGTTTGAGATACCTTTTTATTTTGCGGAATGAAATCGGACATATCAGCTTGAGCGGTGAAATATTCTTGCTGTTGTTGCTGCTTTGAAATAGTCATCATGCTCTTGATATTCGGACTCAACTTCGGACATATTAACCTTCTTCTTGCATTGGAGTACTATATGATTCATTTTGTGGTTTAGCTCGAATGTGGAACTGTCTTTGAATTTTATTCGGAAAATTTGTTATTGGCTGGTTTACTCTTTTCAACAAAATTGGTTGTTGTTGGGGATTGGTATTTGGTCTGTTTATGTAGTTTACCTTTCTGGTCATGATGGAACCGTCTACTTTCATTGGAGTAGGTTTTGGTTGCGGTTTCGGGGAGAATGGTCTAGGTGGTGCATTAAAGAATGGCTGGTTATTATTTCGGAACGGGTTATTCTGAGGAATATTAGCTCTGTATCTGTCTGGGGTTATACCAGTTTGTATTAATGTGTGGCTTAGGGGGAAGTACTGGAGGGTACGGCAGTTGAGAGAACATATTGTTCTTAGTGTGTTGTATCGGTTTATGTGATATATTCGGACGAGGGTATTGGTAACCGAGGCCAATAGAATTTTTGGGCACTTTTATTATATAGTGCATCTATTAATTGCAATGCATGTTTTAGATTAAGAGGCTGCGCCATACTTAATCTGTCTGCTACGTCAACATTCAAGCCGCTAATATAAGTATCTAGAGCTCTGTCCTTTATTTGTTTCGACATGACCATTATAACTTCGGGACTCTGCCCCATATTCTTGATTTGATCAATAATTAAGGACATTTGTTGGTCGACTGCAAAATAGAATTCATGGATTGTAATATTCTTCTGGCACATGGAAAATAATTGGTATTCTAGTGTACCTAGTTCTCGTCTATCCGAATACTCTTCTAAAAGGCATTTCGAGATTGCATCCCAATGCAATGCGGTATCATATGTCCGCATGTCATATGTCATATGTCCAGTGTATGAACACTTAGATCTCGGAGACTATAAGAGATAGAGCCACCAAATTTGGTATGTAGATTCGTCTAGTACGTAGAGTGATCAAGTTTATTTCAAATTTCTGCCACGCCCCCTACCGCCCCCGCAAATTATATAAAACCGATTTTCTTAAACACTATAGCAACTAGAGACACAAAATTTGGTATGTATATTTGCTTTGTAAATGCGCACATTTTGTATTTATAAAAATTTTGCCACGACCCCTACCCCCCCCTGCAAATTAAATAAAACCGATTTTCTCAATAACTATTCTAGCTAGAGACACCATAGTTGGTATAAATATTTGCTTAGTAATTGCGCACATTTTTGATGTGTAAAGATTTTGCCACGCCCCTTTCCGCCCCCGTAATTTGAAAAAACTCGATTATCCGTAATTTTCTACCTTGTGGAATCAAATTTAGCACACTTAAATTTGATACTAATATCAAGCAAAATACCAAATTTGATTAAAATCGGAATAGAAATAGCCAAGTTATGCATATAAACGTTTTTCCATATGGCCGGAAGTGGCCGATGGCTGGTGGGGGCGCTAGGGTGCTCGTATGCTTGAGTGAGCGAAGTACTAAGATAAGCTTGTAAAAAGCATGTGAACAGTTTTTTTTTTAAATACGAAAATGCATTGGATATTATAAATTTAAAATATTTGTTTTACTGGTGTATGGTATACCCAAGTCGGCGAGACGACTTACTTACTTCATTTAAATTTGGGTTTAAATCTTTATATACTGGGTTTTCTGATTGTGACGAGTTTAAGCTCTCAATATAATTCTCCATTCTAGCTGCTAATACAACATCTATAGCTGCATCTAAGCCTTGGATAGAAACTGCTTCTATATTTCTACCTGCAGGACCTGAGGTTGATGCCATTTGTGGCTCTGCAGCTTGACTATTTCCTGTCTGATGAACAGAGGCTTTTCCCAACTATCATTAGGCATTTTTCAAATTCAAAGGGGAAGTATTTTACTCAAAAAAAAAAAAAAACAGATACGTAACACAATCGCGTCGAATATGTAATCAGGTCTTTTGTAAGAATAGGATAGTTCACTGCGCGGTTGGAAATGGCTTTTAATTCACAGGATAGTTGTTAGTAAGGGTAAATATTTTAGGAGTTAGTTGATGTTTTGTGGTTTTTTTTTTTTAGTTTATAAACTTAACTAATTGATTTTGTTCTTTTGATTCTTTTGTTTCCTTTTAGGACTTAACTAATTGATTTTCTTGTTTTGATTCTTGTGTTTCCTTTTAGGACTTAACTGATTGATTTTCTCTTTTTTTTCTTAGATAATTATTGTCTCGTTTCTTTCTTTTTAAATTTAAATTTTTTGATTCATAGTTTTCTCTTAATTTTATTTTACTTAACTTACATTATTACTAGCATCTTCGGTGCTTTTACTGATCGGCTTGCAGGAGGGCTCGCTTTTCCAACGTTGAAGGTACTAACGCTCCTGGGCAAACACCTTCGGGTTATCAGTTTTCCTCGGATCTTGGAGGAAATTGCAGCGATTGATTTGACCCTGTCTTATTCTTAGTGTAGCTCAATACAGTGTTTTTATTTTCGTCGACACTTAAGGCATTTAACTCGTTTTCTTGGTCACGATCATTGGTATCTATCACTAACACTCGATCAAGTTTTATTTAGCAGGGTCCCTGCTCGGGAGCCACTGTTCTTGTTCTCCGTAGGAAAAAATAAAATTTATTTAAAAATCTTTATTAGTTTTACGTTCACAAATCTTTTAATTTACTGGAAGACTTTAAGACAACTACTATGAACAAGGATCGCGGAGCTCCAACGAAGTTACAAGTTGCACTCAGGTTGAAGACTGATTTTGGGTTGATCGATTATGTTTGGATGAAGCCTCTGGTATTGGGCGTCGTTGGTGACAGCGACGCCTGCTGAGTCCAAAAGTCCAACGCTGGCGTGGGATCTGTTTATCGATGAATTGATTTAGGCGACTTGAAGTCTGGTTTACCGAACTTGATCTGTTTATTGCCGAATTGTAGAATTGGGCGACTTGCTGTCTGACGTACTGAACTCGACACCATTCCCATAGGAATGTTAAGTCTGGTAGTTATTGTTTGTGCCGATGCCTATAATGACGAGTCTTGACTATTGTAAGATGAGTGCGGTCATAAAATATTTATAAGTTTATACATAGCATGCCGGTCTTATTTTATATGTAGAGAATTTTTTCAAATTTGAGTAATTTATCTTCGATGTCATTTTCACTATTTATAATTCTTATGGAATCTTTCTACGTCTGAAATGCCGTTTTTACTTGTTGTGATATCTAACTTTACATTTTTTTTTTAGTGCTATAGACAGAAATGCTGAATCTTTGCCTGATTTTATTTTTATTGCTTTTTCCATTTCAGTGAATACTTTCATAATTGCTCTCTTGGCTTCTAACCGATCTCTAGACTTTACTTCTACAAGTGTTGCAAATTTGGAGTAAATGTCAATGCATGAAAGGAATTGTAAATTGTAAATCATGTAAAAGTCCATGAAGTATTTTTCTCTGATATTAAAAGTTTCTGGTGTTATTTCAAAAGTTAGTTTTGTATTTCTATTTTCGGTCTTTGCGATTTTGCATACTGAGAATTCATTAATAATGTCGTGAATTAGGTTTTGAAAATCGGGGAAATAATATTTTTCTTTAAACAAATTAATCGTTTTTTCGGTTCCTGGATGTAATAAGTCTTTATGTTGTTTTAGGATTATTTCTTAGAATTATGCAAACGTTTGAAGGTCCTCTAACTTAATGCTAGATTTCGAGGTTTTTGTATTTGCGTTCGATCGTATTATTTCAATAAAGGCTTGTTGGATTATGGGAAAATCTTATTCATTATGAAAACATAGTACAGTTTTCTTACTGCAAAGATATCTTTTGATTATTGATCTTTTGCGTAAGCATTGGTCATTTCTTTGTATGTTATTTTTATTTCTGATTTATAAAAATAAATTGTTGTTTCTGCCTTGTCTTCTGAACATCTAATGAATTCTATTTGCCTGTTGAAATAATTAATGGGTTTTTCTAATATTGGAATTATCCTCATGAGCACTATGTATTGTAGCTGCGGTGCTTTCTGTTGATCCTAAAAAGTTTTTATCTGGTTTAATTCTGGAAAGGGCATCTGCTACGTGATTCTCTTTTCCTGGTAAGTATTTTATTTTGTAATCGAATTCGTTCAATTTTATCTTCCATCTCTGTAATTTCATATTAGGTTCCTTGATATTGTGCAACCAGACAAGGGTTTTATGATCACTTAGGATTTCAAAATGTCTACCGAAGAGGTATGGCCTAAAATATTTGGTTGCCCATACGATAGATAGTAGTTCCTTTTCTACAGCTGAATAATTAAGTTCATGTTCGTTAAGAGTTATACTAGCATAAGAAATAGGTCTATGGTCCTGCGAGATGAACGCTTCTAAAGCTATATTGCTAGCATCTGTGGTTAGAAAAATTGGTTTTTTGAAATCGGGATATGCAAGTATGGGATCGTTCATTAGGAGATATTTTAATTTCTCAAAGGATGAAATATAGTCTGGGTTGTTTATGTTAATCTTAGCTACTTTTTTCAATCCGAGAGTTAAAGGTTTTGCAATATGTGCAAAATTTGGTTTAAATTTCCGGAAGAATCCACATAATCCCAAGAATGATTTTATTTCTTTTGGGGTTTTAGGGATAGGAAAATTTTGAATTGCTTTGACTTTATCTGGGTTTTATTTAATGCCTTCTGTGGTTATGACGTGACCTAAAAAATCCTGTTTCCTTTTTCAAAAATTCGCATTTATCTAATAAGTTTTAGAATGGCGTTGAGCAATATAGCAAGGCCTTTTTTAGTGATGCCAAATGTTCTTCTAATGAGGTGGAATACACAATTTTATCGTCTAAATAAACTAAACTATCTTTATAGATTAGATCTTCTAGTAAATTGTTCATACATCTTTGGAACGTTGCTGGTGCATTTTTTAGCCCAAGTGGCATCGTGTGTACTCGTAATGACCATTTTTAGTGGAGAATGCGGTTTTTTCTATTGATTTGGGATCCATTTGGATTTGATGGAATCCTTTGGCGAGGCCAATGATTGTGTAATATTGACATTTTCCAAGTTTGTCCAATATTTCATCCATTACCGATATTGGGAACTTGTCATCGACAGTAACCTCATTTAGACTGCGATAGTCGATTACTAAGCGGAACATTTGTTCCTTGGATGCGTCCTCTTTTTAAGGTACGATCCAGATTGAAGAACAATAGGGCGATTTCGATTTTCGAATGATTGCCTGTTCTATCATTTCATTAAGCTGTTTATTGACTTCTTCGTCAAAGATTTGTGGGTATTTGTATATTGGGTCCTCATGTTTTGTATGAATAGAGTTATTTATTGTACTCGTGAAAGTCAAATTTTCACCTTCGCGGTACTGAATGTCACTGAATTCGTACAAGACTTTTTTGAGTTTTTGTGTTTCTTCGTTGTTCAAATGTTCGAGTCTATACTCATTGCTTTCTACTATTTAATTTTCAATCCCAAAATTTGTGTCTGGGTCCCTCTCTGTAGGTGGGTCCAAACATTCTATGTTATGTTCCTCTTCTATTTCTTCAATATCGCTGAAATAAAATGTATAATTTCCTAGTTTTGCGTATTCTTCTTCATAATTTATCTGGGCTTTGCAGGCTTTTAGGAAACTTCTGCCTATTTGAAATTTATGGATATAAAATTTTTGTTCTGTCGGACAAAGTTTGCTGGGTGCAAAGAAAATGATTTCCTTTAATTCTACTGCTCCTTCAATCTTGTGAATTTTGGAATCTCCTAAATAGGTTTTGAAATTAAAAAAGTTTTCGGACATTATATTTATTGAAGATCCTGAGTCGACTACACATCTCAAAGGTTTATTGTTCATTATTATTCTAATAAAGTACTTGTCCCTATCTCTTCATCCGATTGATCCGAGACATTCTAATGAAAATTTTCTGATGTTTCTTTTTTGCTAATTCCTCCATTACTTTCTCTTTGCCTTTTTGTAGGCTGGATTGCTACATTATTTTTTGGATACTTATTTTGCTGTTGATAATTCATTGGATTTTGAGCCTTGTCAGTATTTAATTTTTGTTGAAACTCTTGGAAAAGTTGTTGGTTTTGTGTTTTATCGGATTGTTTTGTTTGAGACGGAGTACTATTGGGTACAAAGGGTTTTCCACCTTTTTGGTTTTGATTTTGGCTTTGATTTGATTTTCTATTTTCTGTTATACTATTCTCGTATAACCCTTCTCTTTGAGCTAATTGTTTCAGTTTGCTAACTGTGGTTATATCTTATCTAGCTATCGTCATAAATAATCTATCGGGTAATTTTTTATTTATTACATCTTTTATAATGTTATTTAAAGCATTTGTATAAACAATAGTGTTATTTGCATCGTTTTCCAGACTTAGTTTGTTTGTGGTAATATAGGATTTGTCTTCTAATTCTGTTACAAACTTACGAAGGTTTCCTGTATAGTTGGTGTTGTAGAGGCGTTGAAGAAATTCCTCACAAGGGGTCTGCGTCTTCAGTTCATTGATGAGGAATGATCTTAGTTCCGGCCAGGTGTTGACTTGTCCAATTTGCGAGAGCCGTTGTGCCTCTCCAGTGAGCTGCATCTCGATTGCGCTGAATAGTATGTTATGTTGCCTTATATCATGGGTTGGATATAAGTGCATGATGAAATCTATCCTCCTTATGAATGACGTCAGATTCTCTGGTGCTCCATCATAGTTTGCCACCTGTCTTAACGAAGACAGTGCTTGATTGAGGTGGGCTTCGGTGAGTTCTACGGCCATTTTTGTTTTTTTTTTAGTGGTGTTTTGTTTTGTTGATTTTCTGGGTGTTTCTGTAGGGGGGTTGAATCACCTTGGTAGGCAGATAAGTGAATCTTCTCTAAAAAATCTTCCCTCGCAAAAGAAATGGGGTAACGCAGCAATTCCTCTTCTATGTTGTACTTTATTAACTGGTAAGTTTTCAACTAACACTAGCTTAATTAAGAGCAGGGCACCAAGCCCCGCTTGGAGCGAAGTGTGGGGAGTTCTTTTGTGGGGAGAGCGGCGCGAGGTGAAAGCTCCCGCCTCCCTTAACCCTTATGTTGCCCGTTTGGGCATAAACATGCTCCCCCCCTTGCAGGAGTGCAAGACCCAGGCAGTCTAATGGAACGCTCCGGACAGGGTCCAGCAAAAGACTGTGCGCATCGCAATTGGCCGCCCGCCAACCCCGGGTAGACTTCCCTCTAACATGACCTCCGTCATCTCGTCCGCGCCCACGATCAAAGACACCGACGACGGTCGGTAGAATGTGTCATCCGCCAGGGGACCGTATGACTGTTGCCACCGCTTTCTCCGCCCGAATATTGACGGCTGTCAATTTAAAGGCCATGGCCAGTGACGTCGCCATCGACGATACCGCCGAACAAGGGTCAAGGTTGTTCGCAAGCACTCCCCTCACTCTCTTCTCCACGTTCAGCCGCAGGAAGCGACGGCATCGCTTCAGAGGATGAATTCCGCGACAGTCTCGGCAACGGAAGGACTCAGTTCCTCGCGAACATCTGCGCTCCTCCTTCGATGCCTGTACTGAACGTGGTCTCGGAGCCATGGAAACGGGAAGCTGCCGGGACAAATAACGAAGAAAGCGGATTAATGTAGGACTATAGAATACACATATTACTACTGGCAGCTTGGCCTTTATTAGGGTACGTTTGGTGGATTCGCCCTAGACGCCACTCATTAAATGGAAGATTGTCCTCCTTGAGTACCACCAGATCGGCCACTTCAAGATTTTTAGACGGGAATCGCCATTTATTGCGCTTATGTAGCTCCTTTAGATGCTCGTCTTTCCATCGGGTGTCGAAATGCTGACTCACAGCTTTCAAACGCTGCCACAGGTTAATGATAGACGGAACCTGATCCTTGATTTCAGGTTCCGTCACGGATAGCAATGGACCGCCCACTAGGAAATGGCCTGGGGTCAAAGCTAAAGAATCGGTGGGGTCTTCAGACATAGGAGAAATAGGCCGCGAGTTCAAACAAGCCTCTACCTTAGCCAGCAGCGTAGAGAACTCTTCAAAAGTATACATTTGGTTGGAGGTGGCCTTGTAGAACAGAGTTTTAAAACTCTTAACTCCAGCCTCTCACAATCCTCCCTTGTGTGGTGCCCCGGGAGGGATGAAATGCCAGGACAGATTCTGATGGCTGTAGTGGGATAAGATTTTCTGCTGGGTAGACCTTAGGAAATCTTTTTCAAGCACTCTGGATGCACCTACGAAGTTTTTACCGTTGTCGGACTGCACTTGCTGGGGACACCCTCGCCTCGATACAAAGCGAGCGAATGCTGCCAGAAATGCTTCGGTACTTAAATCCGAAGTTGCCTCAAGGTGAATGGCTTTGGTGGAAAAACAAACAAAGACACACAAAGACACATATCCCTTTTACATGCGACAAGCGCGGCCGGTGAAACTCTTGAGGTCGAAAGAACCTGCGAAATCCATCCCGGTGGTCGTGAAAGGACGTGCGAAAGTAGTTCGCTGGGACGGAAGGGTGCCCATTAGCTGTGATTGCAGCCTTCTTTTGCAAATCACACAGACCTTACATGAATTGACCACCGATTTGACTAGATTCCGCAGTCTTGGAATCCGTTATCTCTGTCGGATGAGACGGACTACCAGTTGACTGCCCCTATGGAGAGAGATCTGGACTTACTACTGGCAACAGAATAGGGTTACGGTCATCGTAACTAAGGGCCACTGCTTGTTGCGCGCCCCCACATGCTCGGATAACACCTGATGCGTCAATGAACGGATTCAAATTGAGAATGGTGCTAGACGTGGGCAGAGATTTCTTCGGCTGTAGACACCGATGTTCCGTCGGGAAGTAGTCACACTGAGTGACTCGGATCAACGCCTGGAGTACTTGATTGATCTCGTTAGAGGTCACCTCCCCGGAGTAATCGTTTGGAAGTTTACGACACCTTCTGCCGTGCCACCACAAATCCTTGTGTACAAGTTCCTGTTGCCGTCACAATTTTGGCTACCCGATTTGCGACAAACGTTGTCCATGTACAGGGTGGCTTATTTAACCCCGAGAGTACTACGGTGGAATCTGACCAATAAAATGAATCCGCATTATCAACTGGAAGTTGCGGAAGAACTGCAGCTGCCAGTTCAGCTAAAATCGTGGCTCCGCATAATTCAAGCCGGGGCAATGAAACCGTTTTAATCGGGGCTACACTAGATTTCGCTGCAAGAAGGCAGCACGATATGCCTTGGTCATTGCTAACGCGCACGTAAATTGCGGCACCATAAGCCCGCTGCGACGCATCGCAAAAACAATGGAATTTAATGTCGGAATTTGGATCATGGAGAACCCACCGCGGAATTTGGATCTGGTCAAGGAAGGAGTAGCTCTTTGTAAAATCCTGCCACCTGAGATGGAGTTCACTGGGCAATTGATCATCCCACCCTAGCTCTTGTAGCCAAAGCTCTTGCATAAACACCTTGGCTTGAAGCCAGCCAGCCAGCGGGATCGAATAACTTGGCGATCTGCCCGAGGACTTCTCGCTTAGTATAAGGTGACTTGATATCTTGGGGTGAGATGACAAAATAAAACTCATCCGTAGTCGCTTTCCATCGGATTCCCAGTGTTTTTGCTGTGCTAGCCTCTTCGATATCGAGGAAATCAGCATTCAGTAAATGACACTTTGGAATGCAACTGAGCAAGCTCTTCATATTTGATGTCCACTTGCGCAAAGGAAAGCCAGCTGAACCAAGAGCGTCTTAAAGTTTATTGACCATTGCGATTGCCATTGCTTCATTGTGAGCCCCTGCCAGGACATCATCGACTTACATATAGAACTTGATAATATCGCTAGCCAAAGGAAATTTGGATTGTACATCATTTGCGAGTTGCTGAAGTCCTCGGATGGCTAAGAACGGAGCACAGTTAATGCCAAACGTGACGGTATTAAGCTCGTATCCCCAAGTTGCCCTCCTTTGTTTCGGAACAGGATCTTTTGAAATGGCGTATGGATTGGATCGACCATAATTTGGCGGTACATTTTTGTGATGTCGGCATTGAAAACTACTCGGAAAAACCGCCACTTGAGAATCTGAGTAGTGAGATCGGACAGAAGTACCGGACCAGGGTAAAGTATGTCTTTGAGACTTACTCCGTTTGTGGACTTGCTAGAGGCGTTAAAGACTACCCGTACTTTTGTTGTAGTGCTGTCGGGCTTGAAAACTGCATGGTGTGGCAAATAAAAATTGTTATTTCTGCCGTCAAATGGCACCTGACGCATATGGCCCGTCATACTCAGTTTTTGCCGGAATATTTTTTATGAGACGGCCTTCGTTTTTTAGGAACTGAGCCAATGCCCCTGGTCTGGAGTGACCAAGGCTGATGTTGGTTGGATCTCGAAACGGAAGTGAGACCATGTACCTCCCCGAAACATCTCTTTTTGTGGTTTTCTGGAAATTAACCTCGCAGACAGAAGCAGAATCTTCTACCGGTTTGACCGGTAGATCCTCCACCTCCAAAACCTTGTGAGAAGAGTTTCAAGTGCATCCTCTCTGCTAACAGCGACCCTCGTGGTGAACGCGGCACACGAACTAGCGGGGACCCCTTGCAACGGGCCTGAAATGACCCAACCGAATCTCGTCTGGATGCCGAAAAGGGTCACCGCTGATGACATCAATGCCAAGAAGTAGATCGATCTTTGCCTTTAATCTAAAGGAGGGATCGGCTAGAGGAATATTGGGCATTCCTTCCAGTGTGGCTTGGGCTATCGTACATGACGGCAAATGATCAGCAACTTGGGACAGGACAAAAGCTTCTATCTCTATCTGGACTGGAGGTCCATGGGATGACCGAATGCTTATGTGACAGACCTTCAAGGTTCTATTGACCTTTCCGTTAATGCCTGTCACTTCTGCCCTGCCAGTTTCGAATGGTAACTTCATGAGCCGGAACATTCTTTCGGATATAAAATTGGATTCCGAAGCCGGGTCTAATAATGCCCGTGAAGGATAAGTAGTGCCCTTGTGCCAAAGGTCCACGATGTCTGTACCTAGCAACTTATCTCGTGAGGCCCTTGCTTCAGGGGTAAAGTATGTCCGGACAATATTGTGAGAACTGGGCTGCGCTGGGACCGGCGTTGGAATATTCTCCGGTCGGGCATCCTTATGCAAGAGCGTATTGTGACGCCCCTTGCACGTGAAGCAATTGTGCTGACTCGGACAATCTTTTACTTGAAGGGCATCATTCTAACGCAATTTTTTGGGGTCATTGTAAAATAAAACTTGTATGCTCGCACCATTTGGCTAATTAGAGAATCAATTAAAATCTTGAAACATTATTCACTAACAAAAACATTTATCTATGAATTTTTAGTTCTTCAAAAATATTTTATTTGCAATACTTTATCAATCTTATAAAGAGACTATAAACAATGTTATTTATTTTAATAGTTTAGCTAAAAATTTCAAAAATATATCTTTGCAATACATATTTTAGTTTTGACATGATTTGTATGTGTCGAATTTTCCACAAGTTGACTCCAAAACTTGTTCATTTTCCGCATACAAGCTGTAAACATTTTTCATGTGCCAAGGACAAGGTTAGACAGGCGAAATTGCATTCCGCATTGTTGAGAAGGAAAATCAACAAAAAAACAAAGAAAAAAAGAAGAAAAGCATAAACAAAATGCCAAATAAAATGAAATTATTGAAACGATGCCAGGAGCCAATTGAAATGAGCGAAATGCGCGAAAGAAGAATAGTCTTGTGGTTGGTGGGTGTTATGTGCCAAAGGTCCACGATGGCTGTACCTAGCAAATTATCTCGTGAGGCCCTTGCTTTAGAGGTAAAGTATGTCCGGACAATATTGTGAGAACTGGGCTGCGCTGGGACCGGCGTTGGACTATTCTCCGGTCGGGCATCCTTATGCAAGAGCGTATTGTGACGCCCCTTGCACGTGAAGCAATTGTGCTGACTCGGACAATCTTTTACTTGATGTCCTCTTGCGAAACAGTTCTTTATGTATGCCACCCTCTCTGGCACCGGCATCTGAAGGAAGCGGGGACATCGACGCACCGGGTGATTCTCCTTCATACAGAGATCACAGGATTATGGTTTGGTGGTCACCTTGGCTTCAAATGTATTAGCCTTTCGGGTGGCTGGAAGCGGATTTCGCGGAGGTTTCGATGTGGGACCGAAATAGCCATTGCAGTTGTATTTTCAACCGCTTCAAGCGTACAAAACCGCTCAGTGAGGAAATCGTCCATATTGCCACTCTGGAATGGCAGTCTTATCTCCCAGAGATTGTTCCCACAGTTCAGAATTATCGTCTTTACCATCTGGGAGTGCCTCGCATTTCTCATATTCCTGCTCGACCTTCTCCCACAACGCTTGAACTCGATCACGACGGACTTGGAGCGTAAATACGCTAACCTCGGACAGTGAAGTGACGTGGGTGTCGACTTCAAACTGAATTAGTTTATCGCTAATGGAGACAAACTTCTTCAAAGCCATGGTGGAAGCAACTAAAACCCTTTTGGTTTCGGACCGAGTGACTCTTGGGGCGGTTACCAAAATCTGTGGAAGTGGTACCAATGATTTGACCCCTTTTTGGCTTGCTCGTCGTGGCTCTGACGTGGCTTGCTGAAAGGTCGTGCTTGATGGTGCGGACGTGAGAGCTAATGGACTAGAGAGGGTCTGTAACGCTTGGGGGGGAGGAGTAGTAGGGCTGGTACTCCTCTGGCGCTGACCTGGAGCAGCAATTGAGTATTTGGCCGCAGTGTTCCCAGGTTCTTTCTCGTCTTTTGACGGGCTCGTGCTCATAACCCCAGAGAATGGCGGTTATAAAGTAGTTAGTTTTGTGCGCTCTTTGGTTTTGGGAAAACAACAAAAAAGAGATTTTTCTCACTGTGCACCGCAAGATTGCGGGAGACTTCTCTCGCGTGTGGCTCGGAAACGTAGCCCTTTTAACGGGGATAGATGCAGAACAATATACGAACGCACGAATGCGGATCGAAAATTACAAGAAGACAAAGCGGAGTGATTACAAAACAAGTTTAGATGGATTCGTAAGTAACGATGGGAGTACGTATAAAACAAAACACAGATGAAATATATACATAAATAAAAATGTATAGGGCAAAAAAAATTATAAATTTTTATATAAATCTGGATGGAAATGGATATATGTATATCGGCACGATAATGCTGGAAAAAAAAATATATATATATGTATTTATTTATATACAGTGGTGGTCAGCGGGTTAGCCCCTTTGTTTTTTTTTTGATTTTAAATTTGATTTTCACGGCTCCCAAGAAATTTAATGAAGAAATTTTTTCAGTTATTTGTTGGTTATTGTATTTAGATGATGACACGTAATTATTGTCATGCCAGCGTTCGACGTTTTTTTTACAGGTGCGTTTGAAACAAAAGCTCCCCCAAAATTGTTGATAATAGTCTAGCCCGGTCATTCCAAAATCTTTAATATTATAGTTAGACATGTGTATCAGAGAACTGCAACGAGTATGATTGAGAAGGATCAATCAAACTTCAAAAAATCAAATAATTCCACTCAACACCTATGTTATAACATGTTGACTTCGTTCACTCACTTAAAACGAAAAAATCATTCAGGTTATCGCAACCAATTGGTTTGAATCAGTTGCTATAATATTAGCTTCTCGAACAAGTCACAACCTTGATTGTTGTAGCAAAAACGCTCACCCGAATTGATCGTTTGTAAAATTCGATTCAAGACAAATGAATAAACCCGAACTAACATCGGATTTTGTGCACATGATTTGAGTAGAGTTTGACATTTAAAATCGATATGAATTACGATATGACTGTGTACGTAATTATTACAGTTATAAGGAACAAGTTTAACTATGTGAACAAAAAAAAAAAAAAAAAAAAACACTAAAATAATAGACACAACCATTTAACTTTATTAAATTTAGATTAGTCCATTTTTTTTCTATTACCTTAATCAGCAAAATTTAAATGCAGATTTCTTTATTGAAGTTTTATTTATAAAAATACTTTAATTTAAAAAAGAGAATTAATTTTATAATTCCATACTACATTATCCATTTTGGATCCAATGGAGTAGTTTGGAACAGTCAGTCTCATGATCTATGTAAATACATTGAGTATTTCTCAAGCAGGAAATTCTGAAATTTCATTTTTTGTTGTTGTATTATTTGTCTAACACATTCGAAAATAAATGACTGCTGCAGCTTAGACGTGTATTGTTCTCCAATGCTTTCACCATATTTGTTCCTCTGTCGGTAATAAATGTAATCTTTTGTATGTTATCCACACCGAATTCATTAAAAAGGCATCTTAGTTTTTGTAATACATTTGCACTTGTAGACCTTTCAAAATCCATAGATTTCATTCCCAAAACCAAGTCAATGTATTTAAAATTTTTTTGGTAGTGGAGTGTCACGCCTATGAAATTTCGCCTCACATAGTTGTCCGTCCACATGTCAATTGTTGCTGATGCACCTTCATTGTTCACAGTGTCTATTATTTCATCCTTAATTTTATTTTTTTTTTCATGGGCAGACTTTTGAACATGGCGTGATACTGTTGTGGGATCCGGTAGTAAGTCCTCCACATCCACATTTTCGCCATACTTTGCCCCGATTTTTATGAAAAACTTGACTTGTTTTAAAAAGCCAGCACCTCCAACTGAAGAAAACGGTCGGCAGTCTTCCGTGACCCACGCTGCACATCGTTCAACGGCTTCAGCCTTATCCAATGTGGATGCTATTTTTAGACATTGTGGTTGCTTTGCTGTTTTGCAACAGCCATGCCTAGCCAAATTGGATGTCTGATTCGCCGTGAATTTTAGAACAGCACAGCAAATGCGGCAAAATACAAAATTTGGCAATATCGTATTATCAGACCTTATTATTTCCGACAATACTGACCAAATCGCACTGCGTCCTTTTCGTTTGGTGGACAGAGTAAAGTTTCCATTTTCGATTTGCTCTGTTATGAACTCCGAATTAATTTCCTCCATTTTTTCCAAGAACTTGTATTTTTTGTTTTGGCGATGACAAAAATTCGATAAATAATTCTTATAGTCAGTCAATCACACACAATCAGAAAGTGTGATTGTGAGCAAACAGACGATAAATCCTTCAAACAAAACAAAAATCTTCGGTCACTCCCATTTGCCTAAGCAAAAGATTCGTTCCGCTCAATCAAGTTGTAGGAAAATATGCGGTCATACAGAATGAACTACTAGCAATACTTTTTTGAGCGTTCGTGAGCGTTCGATTCGAACCGATTCGAACCGATCACTCAATTGCAGTTCTCTGATGTGTATTCTTTGAAAAAGTTGTAAATCTAGGTAATCTAAGTTAAACTGCATACCAAAAATTTTCATTTTAGCCCCAGTATTTGTTTTGGGGCCCATCGAAATTTCGTGATTTTGCATGTAAGTCCTGAGGTCTCTTTGTTTGATGACGTTTTACGATACCAATTTAAACTAAAGTAATATTTTCTTACTCTAAGTATGAAAGTGAATTGAATTTCCCGTCAAATGATACATGTTTCATAAAAATCCGACAAAAATTAGATTGATTTCATCGCCCATACTTTCAAAAAGCTAGGTAAGCAAAATTTCCCACACATCCTCCATCTCTTTCTTTTCCATGCGTACGAACCGTCGATGAGCCGCTCAGTAGGTAAAAGGGACATTGGGTGATTTTAACTCACAGGTCGTTGCCACAAGCGCCCACAATCAGGCCATTAGTTCGGTGCAAATTTTTTCAAATTAAAGCACCTAACAATTCCCAAACAGTTAACGTTTAAAATATGTTTATAAGGATTCCGAATTCGGGATTCCATACCATACCTACTGAGCGGCTCATTTTTGGTATGCAGTTTATCTTAGATTACCTAGATCTACAACTTTTTCAAAGAATACACATGTCTAACTATAATATTAAAGATTTTGGAATGACCGCGCTAAACTATTGTCAACAATTTTGGGGGAGCTTATTTTTAAACTTTTTACAAATTTTTTTTTTTTTTTTTTTTTTTTATAACGGGGATCTCCTATTTACAATCTGTCCTTTTGTGGACAATAAGTAAATTGTGGGGCGTAACAGTGACTTAGGGAATTGAATTTTACAACAAATATAACAGAATATGAATCTTATGCAAAATCATCGTTAGGACTAGGGTATTTAAGGTGTTTAAGGGTTATGTGTGTGGAAGGGAGGGGAGGCGTTGGTGGTGGGAGTCAGTGATCTGTTCATTCCTCGGTCTGGTAGGTCCAATGGATGGAGTCTTCTTAGGCGGCGGGTGGTAGAGCTGTTGTCTAGAAGGTTTTTGGCCAGCTGGTTGGGGTGCCTGTCAAGACGCTCTAAATGAGCCTTGCTGAGCCTAGCTATTTCACCCTGAACCCAGGGCATGTTGAGTTCCTCGTGGATCTCCTTGTTGGTGGTGTATATATGCGCATACGATATTATTCTGAGCACCTTGTTCTGGAAAGTCTGTACGATCTCACAGTTTTTGCGACAGGCTGTCCCCCAGATTGGAATCCCATATGTCGACATGGGCTTAATGATGGACTTATAAATAAGCATCTTTATGCGCATCCGCAGTGTAGACCTTCTGCCTATGAGCCACATGTAGCTTTTGAGCCTTAATTCAAGCGATAGCCTCTTGTTTTTTAAGTGAGACTTCCAGGTCAGTCTCCTGTCCAGAGTAACACCCAGGTATTTGACACAGTCGCAAGAAGGGATTGTGCATCCATCCAGCTGTACAGGGGGACAGTATCCTCTTTTTAAAGCAAATGTAACCTGCGCTGACTTCTCTGTGTTAACCGCCATGTTCCATCTTTGTAGCCATGCACCAGTGGAATCAAAGTGTTCTTGCATTAGATTGCCAGCAGTCTGTGATGATTGATCCACGCCTAAAAAGGCAGTGTCATCTGCATACGTGGCTGTGAGCACTCTTGGATCTGCGGTTGTCGGCATGTCGGCCGTGTACAAGACAGTACCCAGAACGCTTCGCTGTGGGACTCCGGCTTTGATGTTTTCGATTCCCGATGTTGCATCTGCGCATCTGACATAGAACATTCTGTCCTTGAGGTAAGAGCGTAACCATAGGTAATGTGGAGCTGGTAGAGCGATCTTCAGTTCGTGCAACAGCCCAATGTGCCAAACTCTGTCGAATGCCTGTTTGACGTCAAGAAAAACTGCGTTGCAGTATTTCTTCTCCTCAAATGCTTCCAGTATTTTGTCCGTGATCCTATGATCAGGGATCAAACCGGCCTCGTCCAGTGTTGGTCGTACCCTACGCAAGAATAGTCTTTCAACTATTTTGGAGAATACGGCCAACAAACTGATCGGACGATAGGAGGCAAGATTGGCTGCAGGTTTCCCAGGTTTTGGGATCAGGATAATTTCGGCACACTTCCACTGTGTGGGAAAGTGTCCTATCAGGAAACATTTGTTAATGATGTTCAGGAGGAGCTGAACAGCATTTGTCGGAAGGGCTTTAATCGCTGGAACGTCTATTCCATCGCAGCCAGGGGATTTGCAGGCTTTGAGCTTGTCGATCTCTGCCAGCAGTTCTTCAGTTTCAGCCATTTCGATAGGAAGGGCCATTTGGCAGGGTACATCCAAAAAGTTCATCGCATGCTCCGCATCGAATTGGGAACATCTGTTGAAGGGGGTGAAGGCTTCTGACAAGTGAGTGGCGAAGGCTGCTGCCCTGTCACTGTCTGTGCGGCACCACGTACCGTCTTCCTTCCTAAGAGGCTGCTTCCTCATGATGGGTCTTTTGATGTTGTTTGACAGCCGCCAAAGGTTGTACTGCTGATCGCCAGGCTCGACTTTGTCCAGAAAGCTTTCCAAAGAGTTCCGGCGGAGTCTGTGTAGAAGCTCTTTGAGTTGCTTGACCGCTCTGTTGTAATCTGCCTTATCCCTGGGGTTGCGAGAATTTTGCCACACACGACGAAGTCGCCTCTTTTCCGCAACCAGCGAAGATACCTCCGGGTTCCAGAGATGTGCGTTCCTACGTGGAACATTATTGGTATTTCTGGTTGGTGTCGGAGTGGCTAGTGAGGCAGCATTGTGGATGGCAATGTTGAGTTTTTCAACAGCATCGTCCAAATCCTCTTCGGAGTTGAGTGGAACAGTAGGGTCCAGGTTGCTCTGGAGCCACGACTGGTAAGCTTGGACGTTTGTATTACGCTTAAACATCCTGCTTCTGCCACTGTTGGGGCTTGCTGGCATGTTAAGGAGCAGCTTGACTGCGCAGTGGTCGGAGCAAAGATCTAGATCGTTGCTGGCAACAATCCTGTGTCTATGCAACTCCTTTGAGACAGAGAAGTCCAGAAGGTCTGGGATTTTGTTGGCGTCCATGGGCCAGTACGTGGGCTCTCCAATGGAGTGGCAGTCAAACCTGCTGTTTGCTATGCAGTTAAACAGGGCTCTGCCCTTGGGGTTGATAATGCGGGAACCCCACCAAGTATGTTTGGCGTTAAAGTCTCCTCCAATAATGAAGCGAGTACCTAAGCTATCGAAGACGGCCGCAATAGTGGTGTCTCCGATTGGGCTTAAGACTCTTACTTTGGCGCACTGGGCCCAGGGATCCTGATATCCAGGGAGTTCCACATACTTGATACCCCTTTTGATTACTATTGGTGCAAATCCGCGCGCAGTTTCGTTGGGATGATTGGCAGGTATGACGTCATAGCCATTAATCGAGAAGTAAGATTTGTTTGTAAAGTGGGTTTCTGAGACGAGTAGAATGTCAACATGTTTAGTTATGAGGACGTGCTCGACCTCTTGCCTGCTCTTACACAGGCCGTTCGCATTCCATATTAGTATATGGAGGCTTAGTTGCATAGCTTGGCCAAGAGAGACATGAGCATTTGCGAAG
Source organism: Drosophila insularis (assembly GCA_018903935.1). Taxonomy (NCBI): domain Eukaryota; kingdom Metazoa; phylum Arthropoda; class Insecta; order Diptera; family Drosophilidae; genus Drosophila; species Drosophila insularis. The sequence goes on from JAEIFP010000924.1 coordinate 224,298, forward strand.
GCGCCGCAAACTGGTCTAGCATTTTGTACATCATGGCCTCGAGACGATCGACTCTGGATTCTTTTCTTACTTCCCCATTTTCCTGTTTTTCTTGCTGCTGCTCTTGCTGCGGGGGCAGATTTTGTGATCCTCTAAGAGCGTTGGCGAATGTTAAGCCAGGTGTGACGGTTGTATTTTGAATAACTGGCATCATTTTAATTTGCCATGCCATAAACTGTAGAATGCATGCATTTGTGCATTTAAAGACCAATGGCAAATAATAAGCTGCCTGCCAGATTTTAATTGCCTCGCCACCAATACATACATATACAACTTTTCATATTAAACCCGCCGACAATTTATCTATGGATGGCAGCAGGACTGGCGTATACTTAATATTGCATAAACTGGCAGGCAACCCAGGTTATGGAGTAAAATGAGAGCATAGTCCATGCCCAATGCACCATGCACCGAGTGGTTAATGGGCAACCAAAAGTTGGACAACACAACTGCTGCTGTGCTGTGGCAAGAAGGCCAATGTGATAGCCAGCAAACTGCTCATGGATTCGGAGTTGCATTTCGTGCGGCAGTCGCTTCTGTTGTTTTATTTATCAGACAAGCAAAACTGTTGCATATGGTAGGACGACAAGGACGATCCCTGTATAGAGCAAATGCCAAGCGCGTCATAATCAAATTCTATGTGTGCGTGCGTAAAAGTTGCACCGCACACCAACTACACACACACACACATACCCAGTCGGTGGCTGCTCTGGGAAAGTCCAGTGTCTGTTCTTGTACTCTCATTTGTGGTCATAAAGCATAAATTGCATAAAGTGGCGTTACAATTTTATGGTACGCCAAAGCCATAGCCAAGCCTCATCAACAGGAAAAAAAGAGGCAACATACATATAAACATTATAACAACTATGGCTTGCTAAAAGGAACGACTATTTCTTACTCAGAAGGCAGACATTTTAAAAAGTTAATAACGAAAATGTTTTTTAAAACATTTTAAGGAGTAAACAGAACAATTAACAATGCTTTAAATACTTTGGTTTATTTTAGAATCAGAATTATATAGGCACGAAATTTCAATGGAATAACATGACGTATGAGTTATATTATATCAAATATGTATATCTCTTTCAAATATGAAGAAAGTAATATTTACAGAGATAAAATTTCGAAACTTAAATCTAAATTGAATCCGGTTAAAGTTTGTCCCGCCAGACTGCCAACCAGCGACAATGTAAATTTTGTGTTGAGCTTTTTAATTGTGAATATTGCTGGGGCAGTTCGCTCATACGCGAAATGAAAGCAGACGGAACTACACCAAACAAGAAGATAAAACAAAACAAAAAAAATGAAACCCAATACGAAAAAGAAGAGTCTACTCTGTCTGTCCTTGCTGCTGGTTGGCAGTCGGTGGCAAATAAATTGCTTGACAGCAGCGCGCAGTAAAACCTCTCTGTGAATGTGAGTGGGTGTGTGTGTGTGATGGGGACCCACTTTTAATGCAAATGCAGCAAGTGGCAAGCAAAGAGCTCAAACGACACTGGCCAAAAGTGCAAAATTGTGCATTTTATTTAAAGTGACCGTTTCAGGCAGCGCACAAATGAAACAGGCTCAGAACTCACAACTCAGAGAACATCTCGTATCCTCCCCACAACCCCCTTTACCACTCTTGTTACCCCTTTGGCAACGCCTTGTTAAGGTTTGCATTTGCATTTAGTTGCTACACATAATTTACAGCTCTTTTAATTAGCTGCATGCCAAGCTCATTTCTATAACCTTGCAGAGGGTATTATAAAATTGGTCAGATGTTTGTAACGCACAGAAGGAGACGTTTGCGACCATATAAAGAATATATATTCTTGATCAGCATGAGAAGCTGAGTTGATATAGCCATGTCCGTCTGTCCGTCTGACCGTCTGTCCGTCCGTCTGTGCGTTTTACTCAGCCATCTTAAGAGCTATCGGGATGAAATTTTTTTGGGGGACTTTTTATTACCTGGAAAAAATAAAGTATGAAAATCGGCAGAATCGGACCACTATATCATATAGCTCTGGAGGAAACATTTTTGCAAAAATTGCAAAAATTGGAGTATCGCCATGAAAATATGCCATACCAATATGATAGTATTATATATAAAATCTCAGATCCCAAAATTTGAATCTGATCGGATAAATAGAACACAAGTTACAGAAGTTATAAATCGGTTCGGCTTGCTGCCTACTACGTCATCATCAAATCAACAGAGCACACGCATGCACACATACAGACGCAACGCTATATTAACTATATGTGTATGCGTGCGAATCGCGGCATGCGTGTAAAAGGGAATGGGGAAGAAGAAGAAGAAATTGAAATGATATTTGAAAGGTTCTGTGCATTAATGAATTGAGATACAGAAAAAGAGTTTGGAACATGTAAAAATATTATGGCCATGGACTGCAAGGGTATATAAACTTCGGCACAGCCGATGTTAGCTTCTTTGATATTTTTATGAGAATTTATGCATGCTCTTAAAGCTTCTCCATATTGTTTAAACAAAAGTGCGATAACGAAAAAAAAACACCAAGGAATGGGACAAAGTAAAAAAAAAAAAACGAATTCAAAAACAAGCAAACGCCGAATGCTTCGAGGCATGCACATGAGCTCAAAGAAAGGAAATAACAATTGCAAATGGAAATGTGCATAAGTGCCAGGCGCCAAACGACGACGACGACGACGACGATGACGATGACGAGAGACAATGCCAGAGACAGGAAGAGCAGAAAATGAGACTCTGACTGACTGAGTGAAGGAGTGAAGGACAGACAGTCAGACAGACAGTCAGTCAGATAGACAAACAGACATTGCCAATGCGTGGGCAGTAGCGGCAGGCATGAGCACTTTGAGAACGCAGCAGAAACAAAAGCAGCAAGAGCCAAAAGTGCAAATGACTAAAATGCAAATGTTGCATGAATGTGGGTGGATTACCATCACCCCTTGTCCTACCTAGTCTGCGTACGACTGTGTGGGAGTGGTTTTTTTTTTTTTTTTTTTTTTTTTATTTCTTTATTTCTTTATTGATTAAATAGTTATAGATAGAAAAGTATATACAAAGGAAGAAGATGTCATAGAGGGAGCTTGATCCTAGGGGACGTCCTCGTGGGAATTGCTTCCTAGGGTCGGTGGCTCTCTCTACGACGCTCCCGCTCTCATACGTTCGGATTGTCGCAGATCCCGCATTACGTATGCTGCAAAGCTGTTGACCGCTTCCCAGGTTTGTGGGCTGCCAACCATTGAATCTACCAAGTTGTTTACCGATAATCCAGCCCCTGCAATGTGTTCTAGGCGCCTTCTTTGGGACTCATAGCGCCGACACCTGAAAAGAATATGTTGTGCGTCTTCTACGCTATTATCGCTGCAGACAGTGCACATAGGCGATTCTTCGTGCCCAAAACTATGGAGATAATGCCTAAAGCATCCATGACCGCTTAGTAACTGGGTTAGGTAGAAATTCACTGACCCATACTTTCTGCCTATCCACTTCTCAATATTTGGGATCAGCAAGTGGGTCCATCTACCCTTCTGTGACGCATCCCATCTTCTCTGCCGTGTTATTAGGCTTCTGCCTCTAGCCTGTACGCGGGCCAGTTCTTTCGAATCTCTAGGTGCTGCAGCTACGGCTGTGTCTTCATCCGCCTGAATGTCAATTGGCATCATCCCCGCTAACACTAATACTGCGTCGTCAGATACGGTTCTAAACGCGCAGCAGACTCTGAGTGCACAAAGTCTGTGGGTTGACCATATGCCCCTGCTGTAGCTTTCTACAAGCAAAGCCGATTTCCAGATCCGAGCCGCATAGAGAACAATGGGGCTGTGAACCGTCGTCAGCAGCTTTCTCGTCTCCTGTTTTGGACCCCTCGTGTTTAAAAGAATCCTCGACAACTAACGCACGCGTACAGATGCCTTCTCCTGGATGTTCGCTAGGTGTTCTCGGAAGCTTAGTCGAGTGTCTATCCACACGCCAAGATAGCGGATAGCTCTTTTGGACTGGACCGTAGTCCCCTCAACGGTAATTTGTGCTGTCTCAACAAGTTTTCTGCTTGAGATTAATACGGCCTCTGTTTTTTGCGCCGCTAATCTGAGTCCCAAGGAGCCCAGCCATTCTACTATCTTTGAGATGGCCATGTTTGCTGCAGCCTCTGCTTGCTGAATCTCTTTTTTAACCACGCCTAGTGCCACATCATCTGCATAGCCTATTGGTTGACAGCTATCACCGACTGTCAGCCTCCATATATACTCCAGCCGGATACATACTCCAGCTGCCTCCTTCCGAAGTAGCTCCAGATGATGGCATGGATGTGGGCAGGGACTCCAAAGTTTTGCAGTGCGTCAAGAATCGTTCCCCAATCGGCAGTGTTAAACGCGTTCTTTATGTCGAGGGTGACCAACAGGCAATATTTTTTTGCACCTCCTTTCCATCTCTCACTTTTAATTGCTTCGGAAGCAATATCGACCACTCTTGAAATGGCATCAGTTGTAGACTTACTTTTTCTAAAGCCTCCCACATATAATTGATTCCAGGACCTTGCCTATGGTGTCTATTAGGCAAATTGGCCTGTATCCTGATGGCTCATCTAGGCTTTTGCCTGGTTTTGGCAGCAGGACCAACTTTTGCAGCTTCCTTATGTCCGGAAAGCAGCCCTCCCGGAGGCATTGAGAATACACCTGTGCAAATATCTCTGGATTCAACGTCATTGCCAGCTTTACGGCACGATTTGGTATGCCGCCTGGCCCTGGAGCTTTGCTAGGGTTGAGGCGTCCAGCCGCGGCCTTTATCTCCTTATTTGAGACTTCATCAACAGCAAAATGTGTCTGCATCGGTCTTCTGGCCGTAAGTGCGTCGCTTCTAGCTGGAAACAGTGATTCTACAATATCCCGCAGCTGCTCCGGATTTGTTGGTGCATTTTTTTTATTTGCATACACACCTTTGACTACAATCTCATAGGCCTTGCCCCAGGGGTCCTTATCTGCTGAGTCGCACAACTCAAGAAAGCATTCCCGTTTGCTGGAATGTATGGCCTGTTTTAATGCCTTGCGAGTTCTTGCAAAAACTACATGAAGAGAGGGCCAGCTACCATCATTCCTTTTTCGCGCCCGTTGGTAACACCTTCTTGCCCTAAAGCAAGCCCGCCGTGCTTCTGAAATGTTGTCGTTCCACCAGAATACCGATCTATGGTGGCCTCGGTAAGCTTTACGTTGCTGCATGCTTTTGCCACACGCCTCGTCTATCTTACGAGCCAATTGGTTTGCCATACTCTGGGCTGACTCCGTTGCCAACTCTGTACCAGTTATAGCGGCAGTAAATTGGGGAATATTCAGTGTATCCGCTTTGTAGGTTTTACATGCCACTGGATGCGCATCTCGCTGACTGATTGATCCTCCGATCTCGAAAAGGATCGCCTCATGGTCGCTAGCCGTGAAGAATTCGCCGATTTTCCAAGAGGAGCGCCGAAAAATGCTGCTGCTGACAAAAGTGATGTCAATAACCGATCCTACACCCGCTCGGCTGAATGTATTTTGATTGCCACTGTTTACCAGGGCAATATCAAGTAGGGCAAAAGCCTCCCATAAGGCACAGCCTCTAGCATTGTTGGAAACGCTGCCCCACTCTAAGGACCACGCGTTGAAATCACCTTCTATAATGAATGGGCTGTGGCTTCTTGCATTGGTGGCCAGTTCATCCAGCGCTGCGCAAAATCCTTGGTGATTGATGCTAGGTGGCATGTAGCAACTGTACACACAGAACCGGTCTATCTTAGCCCTTACAAAATGCGCAAAAGACCGGGTTTGAGACATTTGCAGCGGTCGCACGCTAGTTAGCAAAATCGCCGCTTTTCGTTGCGTACTACAGGTCGAGTTGTTGCCGCTATGTAGTCTGTATGGCTCGCTTACGATGACTACATCAATGTTTTCTTCCCTCGTCGTTTGCTTCAGCATATCATGTGCTGCTTCACAGTGGTTTAAGTTAATTTGCATGAACTTAAGCATGCTTAAAATGTTAAAATGCTGGTCGTAGACTCATAATGTGTACGAGAGCGTTCTGGACACACCGGGGCCCATAAGGACATCGCTGGCTCCCGGCAACATGACCCGCTTCTTTTATGCCATTTGCAGTACATAGGAAACACTTCGCTGCGTTTTTACAAATTCTGGCTTTATGCCGCTTTTCTCCGCACCGTAGGCACCAGTCGCTTCTGTCTTCTTGGCAGTTGCATTTTGCTGAAACATGCCCAAATTCGTGGCATTTAAAGCATCTAACAGGTGTATTGTCTATTCTAATGCGGCTTTCGTTCAGCCTAATCTTGATCTAGTGCTGCCTGGACGCTAATGGTCGCCCGCTGTGTACCAGCATATGCTGGTCGTAGACTCTTTATCGCCAAAGTAGTAATTTGGACGCCAAATTGGCTCGAAATTTCAGCCGCTAGCTCGTCCTTAGACACCATCTCATCCAAGTCTCTGACATCAAGCTTGATGAAATCTGAAAGGGCTTTGGCCTCAATCTGAGCACCAAAAGCTACTTCAATATCTTTCGTAAGCTTCTGGAGGTTTTCAGCCATCGCCTTGTTCATCTCCAATAAAAGGTCGCCTTTCGCTAACAAAATAGCGTCTGGCCGGTGCCTAGGGAAATCCTTTTTCACTGGTGGTTTTTTGTTCGCACGTCTGTACGTAACTTGTTGCCATTCAGGGGCAATTTGGTCTGGATCGCGATCATTGCCTACCTGCCGTGGGGTTAATGTTTCTTCCCGCATTATTTTTTCTCTGGGAATTGTCGCTCCTCGGTGTTTTTTTGGGGGAGTATTTCGACTTGGTATTATATCTTCTCTGCGGCGCTTGGCGGAGTCATGATCACTCCCCATTATAGGCCTAGTTGGCTTAGTGCCCGATTTCGCTGGCGTAATTTGTGTGCTTTTATCGCTGTTATGCGGGGTTTTGCGAAACTCACCTGCAAGCACTCTGAGGCAGAGCAGTTCCTGCAGCTCCTTCATTCGCACAATGGCTTGTTTAGTGCCCATGTTCACGTGTCGGACTGGCTTTCGTGGCTTATGGTTAAAGGTGTTGTCCAGCTGCCATATCAGTGATCCCAGTTCATCCAGCTCTGGAATGTGCGAGACCACTTGTTTGGGAGTGGGTTGTGTGGGTGTGTGTGTGAGTATGCGTTAAAAAGCAAAGCAATGTGAAGTAAAGCTCCAACTGCTACTACTAAGGGCGGTAGAGTAGCCCATGCAATAAAATGTTTTACATCCTGTTTATTTTAGTTAAATACTCGAAACTATGTGTTTGCCTAAGTGCATTTGTTAACACAATGCTCTAGCCCCCTCCCTTCCCTTCCACTCTGATGCTCTCCTCTCCTCTCATGTAAATTTGGCGTGCTGCTGCGCCAGAGCTTGGATGCACGTAAGCGTAACAATGCAATTTTCAGCATTTTAAACATTTTCAAAATATGCAATTTTAACGGGGCAATCTCGTATATACGTCAAATATGGTAACCATTGAAGGTTGAAATGGAACACAATTTAAACTGTAATCATTTACTTTTGATGCCATTTCATTATTATTAACGATTGGACACAGATAGATGAAAAAATTAGAATCCAATTGTAATAAACGGAATGCAGAAATATATTTTGGAGATTAGGTTTTCCCACTAGCACCTTAAATTTTAAATAATTAGAGTACTATCAACAGATCAACAGATATAATTCCAGTCGAGCTTGATAGCATATAAAGATGATTTAACTATTCTAAAGAATTTGTTCTTTAAATGATGTATATAGAAAAAAATTGAAAAACAAATATTTCATTATCAAAAATTTAAGAATTACTATTTGACTCACTATTTATATTTCAAATCAAATCTGACTTCTATTATACAAATCAGGCAGAATTTTTTTTTACTTGTTAATAAAACTCAGAAATGAAATTTACAATTTTACATGCGAAAAATACAAAGACAAATGAGAATTTTGAAATACTAATAGCCATAGAACAAACCTCAGAATCGTAATGCTCGAACTTGATTTTTTTATCATTTTAAAATATAAATTCCATAACAAAAATATATAAACGGTTTATCTAATCGCAAAATTGAAATAAGATTTTCCAAAATGAGAACTTTAACTTTATACACCTCTGTTTAATGGCATCCGCACTCTCCGAATCTATATATATCTCGACCTCTTCGTTGAGGCAAATATCCGTGACGTTATTATTGGACTCGGGGTCTAAATTTGATCGGCTTGCCACAGCCCACTTTTCAGTGTCTATGTCAGGATTCTGACGTTCTAAAAGCCTTAGAATGCGCTGCAAACTGCACTCGACCTTTGGCCAAATAACACGGCCTCGTATTGCCCCATGGAACATAAGGTTCTTTGGAGCCACTCCATAGTGTCTTCATTGGCTGCTGCCACAAAGAGCCGATCATATTATTCCGTCACTGGCGCAGCTTCATTGAATTCGAGGCATGCCACGTTCCTGTAATCCTGAAATTCAGAAAAAAAAACTTTTCAGCAAGAGGCAGAAGTTTTTAGCGCAAACTGAAGACGATATGACGACGATAAACTGCCTTTTTTCAGGAAGAATCTCCGCGTATGGGAACCGTTGTCCGTTTGCCTTTGGACTCATTTCTAAATCACTTTCTGATTCAATAGGAGGATTAACGGGGCAAGCTCCCATTGCGCAGGCCTCCATCATTTCTCCGCCTTCAGACGACATGCTTTCAAAACTCTCCTCACTAGATGCAAGGACCTCTTTAAACCTGAATTCCAAAAGACGGTATGTTCATTCATATTGAATTTACATTTTCTATTCCGCACACTTACTTCTTAATACGCAATGGTATTTCCTTGACATCGCACTTGCGTTTTTGTCCGCGTCTGAGATCAAATGTAAATAGCTCCGAGCCATTGTCTAACATCTCCGAGCTTGATTCCGGGGATACCTCAATTCCAGAAGAACGGCTGATGTCCACTTCTAAACTAGAATCTGATGATGTCTGGCTATCGACTTGTACATCCTCGTCATCCTCAAGCTCAAGATCAACCCGAAACTGACCCAAGCAATTAGTGTCTTGATAGATTGTCATAATAGGTCCAGTTGTTCGGTTGTTGCCCAATCCAGCAACTTCTTTTATGAGATCGGACTCGGAAAACAGTCCAATCTTCCAGATTGAATCTTGAGCTGAGTTTTAAGTTCCTTCTTTAACTCACTTATTATTGCAGAGATCGGCAGTTTGATAACCAATTGCTGAGAAAGGACATTTGCTGATGATTAGAAAAAGTAATTTCCTTTCGCTTACCAACCTTTCCGGATTGTTCAGTCAATTTGATAGTCAACATTTTTGTCACTTTTTTTTGAACTGTTTAGCTACTCTGAAACTAAAGTTTTTATTAAGTATGAACAATTCAGTTCATTCATTCAGTGCTTTACGATCTAGACTGACTGAAATACTGTACCCCCCGAACGTGTCGAGTTTTACAAACATCCCAGGCTTTTTTGGATCTCAAAAATTTGTGAATACTTTCCGTCTGTCTGATTAGATATTTCTGTTAGATATGTCGGAAATGAACAATGGAACAGTAGGCAGCAGAAGACCATTCACACAATTGGCTTTTCTATTATATCCTTAGTATTTCGATAACAGAGTTTAATGTAGAGAACAGTTGAGTAAGCCGCGTTTGAGAAAGGCCTTCAAGGTATTTGTAAATTCACATGTCCAACTGAGTGCTTTCTGAATCAAAGCGCAAATCTCATGCAAATTTCTAGATATCCTCTTCCGAAACCATTCGTTGGCACGCACTTTACGTTCATTCAGAAGGAACACTTACCTCCACACACCACCCAACGCCCCTCCAATCCGCCCACCCACACACACACACACACACACACACACACACACACACACACTGTAAATAACTGTGATCCATAGAGCGTAGAGGCATTTCTCTGTTTTAGACATGTTCAGAACGGGCATTTAATGTCCTAAACGCGAACATACACGTCAAAAGCCTTTGTTAGCAGGATACACACACACATACGCACACATTAAAGCCTTTCTTCCGGTGCCATCAGCATCATGCTATCCTGTGAAGCAACATGGCCTAGTCCATTTGTTAAATGTAGCGTGATGTTTTGTTTTCAGAGTTTTCAGTTTTAGGCAACATTTGCACTAATGACTGCACACGTTGCTGCCCCATACAAAGTTTGTCTTAAATAAATGTAATTCGTTTATTTTTTTTCCTTTTTTGAAACTAAATAGATTAAAGGGAAATGAAAAGGAAAACGTAAAAGTCAGAAAGGCGACGAGTGAACTTTCACTGGATGGATGGTGGATGAGAAACGCATATGTAAACATATTTCTTCGCCCCAAAACATTTCTCTTTCTTTCTCTTTTTCTGTAAAGGAAATGTAAAAATACAATTTCAATGCACGGTCCCCGTCGTCAACATTGTAGTCGGGGGTCATGCGAGCGTAAAATATACATAAAGAAATAAAACAAATTCACACGCAACTGTCAATGGTTGCGTATTTGCAAGCTCTTGGCCCCATGACCCGCACAGATTCTCCGATTCGCCCCGGTCCCGTCCCACTCCCTAGACGATATCCTTGTCGTCGCCGGTTGCTTGACTGTTGGGTCTTGGGTAATATTTTATCCAAATTGCAAGTTAAGTGTGAAAATAGTAGTGATTGGTTTAATTCAGCAATGTCAACCAAATGAACCGATTCCGGCGCCGGGTTCGAACCGAGTCTGGCGTCAAGATGGGCGTGGGCAGGAAAAAGGAAGTTCTGAAACTGCACACACAGCAGAAAATCAGCAAAACTGGGAATACTGAATGACAATTTCCGAACTTACCATCAGCAACAAGAACTAGCAGCAGACAAAAGGGAAAGAGAGTGAAAAAAAAACAGTCCAGCAATAGAGAATGCAAAAATATTTCAAATACCCTAACCATCAACCGATCACCTGATCCTTATCAAGCGAAATATTAATATTTCAATTCGATTTAAATCTGAAAACATCTGATGGCCTTTGACAAACTGGTTTTAAATACTTCAAAAGTTTCAAATTTCCTGAAAAAGTTTTAATCCCAAGAACAAGTGTATTCGAAATAGACAAAAAAAGAAAGAAGGACTTACATACAATCATTGAAAAGGCATTGCAGATTTTTATTGTCATGTAGCAAAGTCAGTGGACCCAGCGCAAGAGCAAAAGGGGAAGCAAATGAAAATGGAAAATGAAAAGGAGAAGAAAAAGCAAAAACCAACACCAATCCCATGAACATTTTTTTGTTTTTATAAAATTGTTTTTATAAAATTTGTAGCGGTTCTTCTTCTTTTTTCTAGTATTTTTTTTTTTTTTTTGGTTTTTTTTGTTTGCTGCTGCTTTTATGCTCTACTCTTTCTTGTTCTGCGACGAGTGCGATGTAATAACCCAGGCGAGCAACCAACCACTGGGTGGTTGTCCTTGTCAGCATTTTGCGTAGTGAAATTTTTCGGTAAAATCTATTTTTCATCTTGGATTATGTGAATACATGAATAGAAAGAATGAAACAAGAATGGAAAGTTTTATTGTGACAGTTGAAGTTCGTTTGTTTGCTTCCACCATCATCATTTCCCTTTCTTTTCTTTTGTCTCGGTTTTACTACATACCAATCTTCCTTTCTTCGTTGCTTTCTTTTTTTATTCATGGTCTGATGATGGACCAGATGTGTTTGATGTTGGCACTGCGGCCGAGTGGCATCCAATGAAAATTGCATTTGCCATGCCAAACATTTTTGCCATTTGCCTTTTTTGTGTGCACATCCATGATTTTAGCTTCATTAGAGGCATGCTCTACAAACGACAGAGTTGCAAAACCCAACCTCAATGCCTATATCGTGAGCCCTTAAAGGTATGCTATAAAGTATGCAATGTAACTGGACCGACGCGAATGCATTTGCCTGTATGTGCACCTGTCTGAAATCGTAATTTCAATAAAAGTTGTTACGTGCACGTTGAAATTTTAATTGAAAGCACCAACCGCACACACACACACACACATACGACCACACTAGCCCACATGAGTTTCACATTGTGACATTTGAGAAAAGTGGGAGTGCATTTCGTCGCGTCCGGTCTTTTTCTGTGTAAATTCCGTCCTATCTGTGATCGTAAATCTCGTAGTCCTGCAATTTAGTAATCTGTTAGTGTAGCAGCCTCACTTCTGTTGTTACTCACGTTCCGTCGGCCGCCAGTCTGCACCGCAAGTGGAAAAAATTAAATCATATTTTTTTTTCCCGGCCTCCTGCTGCGTCGGTCCCTTGGTGGTCGGAGGGGCGCGGGGTGCCTCTATTCTGTATCACCCAACTTTTTTCTCCGCATCTGTGTTAGTGGGGTGCTAGTCGCACCTTTCAACAAATTTTTCATCCACCCACGCTGTAAGTAAAAAAGTAAACAAGCAATTGGTGTGATAACCAGCTGTTGGCGAACCTGCCAAGTCGGTCTCGAAAGCTCTCCAGGGGTTCAAATCCGCCGCGGGTAATATAGGAGTCAATAAATTATTTTTTATTTTTTAATAATTTCTATTCTCCCACTGCACACCGAGTGGCCCATATTCCCGCTGATTGCCTGTTTTATCCAAAGGAAGCCGAGACGGAGCGGTATAACTCCCAACGCTCACCAGGGGGAAATACCTGGTCGTCAGGCCGTAGATAATGGAAGGCGAGGAGCTAATCGTGTTTGGGCGTAGCAGATTGCTGCTACATTCGCCTCCAATCTATGACGAGTTGCCATTGCGAGCGGCTGCTAGCAAGCAAGAGGACACTCCTAAGAGATCGCGGGACGCCATGAGCCCAGATGGAGAAGCCACGAACGCTAATGCCTGCGCCCCACCGAAAAGGTCAAAATTGCAGCCAGTCTGCAATGAACTTACGGAAATGGGCATACTATTGGAGGAAATCTCGGAGAGGATCAAGCCTGAGAAGGAAGGAGGAAAGAGGGCCATCACCATCGCCCTTCGTGAAAAGGTGGAGAGGCTGAGAGAGCTGCAGGCGGTAGTCAGCTCCCGGTGCAGCGGATATTCGATCGAGTCAGTCTCGTCGGATGCTTGTCCCAATTGCTCGAAGGCGCCACCTGAGCGTGCCAGCCGTGGACAGCAGACCGACGCAATGTTCTCCAGGACCACGCTATCCCGGACTACTCAGACCTCACCAGTGGCAAAGCGAGTAGACAAGGCACCGGGTCCATCTGAACCGGCTGGAAAGCAACTGCGGCAGCCGAGTGCTCACGCACCCAAGCAGCGTCCTAAAAAGCGGCAACCTGTAGAATCCCAGCAGCAGCAGCAGGGTCCACCTACTCCTCAAGGCGACAAACCGCACCACATAACAGCGGACATCGGGACAACCGAGGACAATCAAGGCTGGAAAACAGTCGGCCCATCAAAGCCTCGACGTGGAGCATCCTTGCAGCAGGTCAAACCAAGAATCAGGCATAGACCGGATGCAATTCTGATCGAGGCCAGCGGCGGGCTCAGTTATAGCCAAGTCTTAACTATGGTGACCAGGCGTACGGATGGTAAACTACTCCACGTCCGTGAGCATGTCTCCAGAGTACGTCGCACAGCCAAAGACGCGCTGCTACTGGAGCTTCGCAAGGACTCGGCTACGAGTATACAATCGCTCCAGGATGATATCACCCAAGTACTGGGCGCATCAGCCGATGTGAAGGCCCTCGCACAGCTGAGAACGGTGGCAATCTTCAACCTAGATGCAGCGGTGACACCTGAGGAGATTTTAGCGAAGCTATCCTCGCAAGCGAATGTAGAAAGGAACGCGCTAACAGTCAAAGCCTTCGGGCAGGTTTTAGGAACTACCAGACGGCAATTTTGAGCGCACCTGAGGCTGTGGCTCGGAAGCTTATCGAACTTGGTCGCGTAGAGATAGGCTGGGCTAAGTGCCGAATTAGAGAGCTCGAGCAGCGGCCATTGCGCTGTTTCAAGTGCCTAGCTACTGGCCACATCGCAGCGAAGTGCTCAAGCGAGGAGGACAGATCAGACTGTTGCTTCAAATGTGGTATAGCAGGCCACAAGGCAGCCGTCTGTCCCTCAGTGGAACCGCACTGCTTTCTCTGCGCTGCACATGACTTAAACCCAAGAAACCACCTTGCGGGCAGCCGTCTTTGCCCAGCTACAGGCGCGTCGAGGACCCAAAAGTAGCCTAAATGACCCAGCCAGCCATGAAGATCCTGCAGTTAAACCTGAACCATTGCATCGCAGCCCAAGACCTGCTGCAGCAGACTGTTCGGGAGTTGAGAGCGGACATAGCCCTGCTGAGCGAACCATACAAAATCGGCACAGGCCCCTGTTGGGCCAAGGACTCGAGCGGCAAAGCAGCACTGTGGTGTTGTGGTAGTAGTGACTGCGTACTGCAGGATATTCTACACGAGAACGGTTTTGTTAGAGCT